>PVKC010003584.1:13751-24184 GCA_004027635.1 Crocidura indochinensis | reverse complement strand
CTCCTTGTCTATTTATTCTAACCTTTCTACAAAAATGTTGGCAATAGGGGCTGGAGGAATAGCACAGCAGGTAGGGCATTTGCCTTGCACATAGTCAACCTGGGCTCAATTGCTGGTATCCCATATGACTCCCTGAACCTTCCAGGAGTAATCCATGAGTTCAAAGCCAGGAGTTACTACTCTGTAAGTGGGTGTGGCCCAAAACCCAAATAAAAATAAAAATGCTGACAATAGATTCTAGATTATGAATCATTCACTGGTATATAGTGTCCATAGAACTGAAAGAAAACAGGTTTTATAATAGTACTGGATTAAAAGGTATATGGAAGGGGTGAATTTACCAGACTTGCCTGAGACACTTCTAATCTATTATTACTGTTGTGTTGTTATTATTAATTGTACCCTATTTAGACAATAATTTGGTCTATTATTAGGTCACTCTTCTCTATAATTCTTTCATTGTTCTAGCCATGATTCTGTATATCTGTTTGTGTCTTTCTTCTCATTAAATTAATTAGCTCCTCGGGGCTAGAGACATACTGTAATTTATCTCTAGGTTTAACACATGCCTGATATTGGAGGGCACTTCAAAAACATTTGTTAAGTTGAACTGAAGTTCAAGGCAAAATGACGATGTGCCTAATAGTAGTAGAAATAGCAGAGACAGTGACTACTTAAATAGCAGTGACACATACTAACCCGTTTCAACTTCACAAAAGTATCCAGAGAAATGGATATGATCACTATACCCATTTCATAGAAGACAAAATATAGACTAAATACTTTGTTCAAGGCCACACTAAGACATTGGCAACATAAGATTTAGAACCCAGAGAATGCGCTTTAACACAGTTTACTTCCTGTTGGTTTGAGACATTTTAGCCAACTCAAAGACTATCTATATTTTTGTGGAAAGTAACTCTGGAACTGAGGCTAGAAATTTAAAGGATGGTTTTTCATTATGTCCTTCTTGGAAGGAAGAATTTTGTCTAGATTATAGACTTGTTAGAGGTAAAAGCCTTTCCTTGTTTATATTTATATTTAAGATGCATGAAGGTGAGTAAGCATATGTAGACTTAATCCAAACAATCCCTATAATTTCCCACTTTAGTATACATTTTTTTGTTATTGAAAAAGAGGGGAGGGGGGGCCGGGCGGTGATGCTGGAGGTAAGGTGCCTGCCTTGCCTGCGCTAACCTAGGACGAACCGCGGTTCGATCCCCCGGTTCCCCATATGGTCCTCCGTGCCTGCCAGGAGCGACTTCTGAGCGAATAGCCAGGAGTAACCCCTAAGCGTCGCCGGGTGTGGCCCAAAAACCAAAAACCAAAAAAAAAAAAAATAAAAATAAAAATAAAAAGAGGGGAGAGTGATATGTATAATTCTGCCCAAACTCTCAAAGGCATGCACTTTCATCTGCTTCATCATTCATCAAATCCTTACTCCAAATCCAAGGCTTGCTTCTAGCACCTCCCACTAGTCCCAGCCATTGGGAATCATTGGTTTTGCCTATCTGGTTTTCCTGGGATCTGAGTTGTCATATTTTTGGTAACTGTGGTTCAAGTCCAAAAATGAAGGCCAATAGAATTGGATGTAGATCATATAGCAGAATTTCTAGGCTTTCCTAAAAATATCTGGGCAGTCCTAGAACTGTCATTTTATTGTTATTATTTTACCTTATTCTTATTGTTACAAATTGAGAGATGCTTGAAAGCCTTAAAAATGGAACATGACACCTAGCATAGTTATGTTACCAGGTGCCCAAATTGTAGGCATCATAGAACCCAGTTAGACTATGGTTTCTTATAGGTCTGATTCTACAAGGAGCTCTTCTTTTACTCCAGTGCCCTGACCATGTCCTTCCTTCACTCTACCTTAGTTTCATCACTCAAGACACAGTATGTTCATTTGTTGTTTATTTGTTTAACTGACATTGAGGATCATTTTGATTTTGTTCTAGGAGATATTTGGCTACCAGACTCAAGGTTGCCGGAAAACCCTCTGCCTTGCTGGGTCCATCTTCTCCTTTGGGATTCTCCCCTTGATATTGTACTGGAGACCTTCTTGGCATGTGTGGGCCAATTGCATCCCATGTTCCTTACAAGAAGCGGACATTGTATTGCTGAGGACAACAGTAAGTCTACACTTAGTTTGGGACCTGGAAGCCCCTTTTTCCTAGATATTGTCTTAGGGAGTGACTGTGCTGGAGATGTGCCATCAAATAGATGGTCGATGGAAGTTTCAGCCTTCTATCACAGATTTGAAGTTTTTAGGATGTGGTTTGAATAAAACCTATTTTCTGGGATTTTTTTTTAATGCTTTGTAAATACCAGAGCCAGGAAATAGCCAGGTTAATAACAGAAAAATTATAGGCAGTGTGATTTAGATAGGGGTGCAATTTCCATTGAGCTTTCCTTCTGTGTTTTGACATAATCATGCCTGCTCCATTGCCTCCATCCACGTGTTTCCTGAGAACAGAGTGGGAGAGATGAGAAGCACCTGAGTGGGGTCAAATCACTCTTCCTTACTGGGTTTGAACTTCTTGTCTTTGCAGTTATGCTAGGGACACAGTCATTTGTACTTACTTTGACAGCATAAATGCTATACTTGAAAGATGGAGCATATAAGTGTGGCACATGCATATGATAATGCATATATTTATGAGGTATTCTATATATTTTTTAAAAATGCAGTCCTCTTGTTAGAATTTTAAATCTTGGACCCCAATTTAAATATTATTATCTGGAAATTCTGGATGTGATGGCTGGTAACCTGTTAATAACTTTCCAGATGATTCTGATGGTGTTTGAAGTTTATAAACTGCTGGCCTGACATTAATTCCAGAGGAACAGCACTGTAGCAGGAGTTAGACTATATGCACAAGTCATTTCATATAATGTGTAAATCATTTCAATATCACACTCATTCCCAAGGTACCCACTTCCCACCTCTAAGATCCCAATGTTCCTTCTGCTTACTGCAATACTTCAATCCCTAAGCTAAATTTTATGGACCAACTCTAAGATCTGTTGCATTTGCCTATTTGTTTCTCCCCCTTACTATGTGTCTTTAGACACAACATATAATCATTTTGTAGAATTCATTTCTTTCTAATTGAGTTCACTTAGCATGAAATCATTGAATTCCATTATCCATGTCATAACAAATTGAAAGGTTTTTGTCTTATAATATGCCATTCTGTATTTGTACCAAAACGTCTTGATTCATACATCCATAATTGGACATTTGGGTTGTCTCCATAACTCACACTAAGCATACTATCATACCAATCACTGCATATCAGTGTGCATATGTACTTTAAAATTATTATTTTTGTAATTTGAAGTAGATTCTTGGATGTGGTATAGATGAGTACTATCTTAGGGGAAATGGTCCAGATTTGTCAAAGTGTCATAAGTTTTAATGCTTTTCTGTGACATTTGGAACATCTTTTTGAAATGTATTGCTGGAGCAATGAGAAAGAGATTTGTTTTTTAACATAAACCTTTAGAAAATGTGATACCACATATTTGGGGATTTTCATACATTTATTCTCTCTAAGCGAACTCAAGGACCTATGAGAAGCTCATGATTTAGAATGAAAACGATTCATGAAAGTATTACTCAGTATTTTAATTTCTTGAGCTCTTAGTGATCAATGTTTTTTCTGTAGCAGAAACAACCTCAGAATAAAAGATTTTTTTTTAAATTGTGTATCACCAGGTTTTTTTAGATCAGAGCATTTCGGGTTGGACCTGGAATAAGAAACAAACAACAATAAGAGGAAATTAGCTTAGAAGTGGTAGGAAGGCAGGAAAATGAAAGAAATGGACAGGGAAGCGGGAAAAAAAGTGAAAAGGGAGAATGAAAAACAAAAATGTTTATTAATAATAAAAGAAATCTATTGTACATTTAAACAATTGAATACTAGACAGCTGTTAGGAAAAATGAAGCCAGTAAATTTGCTTATAAATGGATGGATATGGAGAGTATTATGCTGAGTGAAATTAATCAGAGGGAGAGGGACAGACATAGAATGATCACACTCATTTGTGGGACATAAAAAAGGATAATATGGTTATAATATCTAGAGGCAATATAGCTGAGGACCAAGGAGACTAGTTTATGGTAAGAAACTTGTAACAAATCATTGAGCAGTGCAGTTAAGGTAAAGAAGTCACCACTAAGATAATGATAGTTGGAACTGATCACTCTGAACAAGGTCTGGGTGTTGAATAGAAATAAAGTGACAGGCACAGTCAAAAATATACAAAACACAGTGTATAAAAGGAAAAAAAAAGAGGGATTAAAAAAAGAAGGGCAAAGGTTTGGATCTCTCATACAAACTAGAGGGGCCCATGGGAGAGGACAGGGGGGACCAGAACCTGCCTGCAACCCCTTTACTGGATGGACATCTCAGGTGACACTTCTGTGACTGGCAGATGATCCATATGAACCCCATCTTCAGTCCCTTTGGGGAAATAATTATTGTATCCTGGCAGGGTGTCCCTTGGAGAAAGTGACTTGAGTGTGACATATTATTGACTGATTATTTTTGTTACACAATTATTAATCAATGGTCAGTTTCTCTAGAAGAGCCAAAAGAAGGGACCATAGACCCCAACACCACTCTCACTACCTCTGTGGGTGCCAGGACTCTTGTTTGTCCCTCTCATCCTTATTTATTGCGCCAACTGGATGGTTTCCTGGCCACTGGTTTCCTTGCTTTATTATTGTAAAAAAAAACAAAACCCTCAAAAAGAGAGAGACAGAGACAGAGAGACAGATGCCTGTCTCAGAGGCAAGCAGGGGAAGCATAGAAAAGAAAATGGGGACATTGGTGGTAGGAAATGTGCCTGAGTGAAGGGTGGTGTGCATTGTAAGAATGAAATGCAATAATAAACATTATAACTACAATGTTAAAATGAAAGGGAAAAATAAAATAAATCTAGCATGTCAGTAAATAGGAAGATAGTGCATGTTGGAATAAAAAATATTCACCTTTGGTCCTTAGATGTACTATAAATACCTGGATTTTTTGCATCATCTTTCAAGTCATTGTTTGTCCATTTATGAATTAGGGTCTGTGAAGAGCTTGTTCTTGGATTAGTATTGAACTGGGGTATCTGAAAATGAGTTATTGGGAGAAAGCTTTATTTAAAATTTTTATTTTATTATCTTTTGGTTTTGGGATTAGAGCCAGCAATGCTCAGGGACTATTCCTAGTTCTTTGCTCAGGAATGATTCATATGTGCTGCTGGGATTTGAATCAGAATCATAGCTACTGAAGACAAATGCAAAGCAAGTGCCTTATCTCCTGTGTAATCTCTCTCACAGCAGCAAATTTTAAAATGCAGGTGAGCCAAAGTTGGATGGGGCCCCCAAATCAAAATCAATAAATAAGTAAAATGCATTTGTAAAGAATGACCATTGATGGATGGAATGATTGCTTGCTTGTGCATGTGTGTGTGTGTGTGTGTGTGTGTGTGCATGTGTGTGTGTGTGTGTGTGTGTGTGTGTTTTCAGACAACTCCAGGAGTTGGTTATACAAATGAACTCTTTATATCCTAGCTCTACCTATGTAATATCTCCTATTAATTAATCTGTATTCTCTGCTCACTGGTCAGGAAGTTTAACATTTGCTTTCTAGACGAGATAAGGGAAGATGTGGCCCCCTCACTTTTACTCTGGGCATCTCTCCAAGTTGCCTGTGGTCAGCTTTACTATTGATCCTTCAAATAAAAGTTCAAAAATGCATTGGTGCCTCAAGGCTCTGCATTTTCTCCTCCTTTCTTATAAAGTCTGTTAATCCCACCTCTATTTTTCATTGCCCTCTGAAACTAATCAGCACAATCTAACCTAAGTTCAGTCTTGATTTTTTTTAAATCTTGATTTCAACTTTAATTTTTAATTGCCTGCTCTTGTGTGTCATTTTAAATGGATTTCCTATCCCAGAGACTCTCCAAATAAATGGGATTCTAAATTAGTCTTTATGTAATTAGAGAAGAACTCAATTATTTCAAACATTCTTACTATCTAAGCCTTAGATAGGAATAAGCACCAATAATTTAAGAGTTCGCTGCCTTTTTTTTTTCTCCATTGCGTTAAAGTGACTCCTTAAACAAGATTTTATTTGAATTATATTATAATAGGCTAAAACTATTTGCCATGAAAAAGGATTGCAAGACTCCTACTTGAAAATGTGTTGTTTATCTGTTTTTCGTGTTATTAGAAGATCAGTACTTGGCACTTATCATCAGTCTCACACTGGTAAGATTATATATCATTATCACAGACACTGATTAGTCATTTCTCTAACATTAAAAAAAGCCATGATATATGACTCAAAATTTTCAACATCTAGTTTATTTTTTTAATTCCCCTTCTCTTAGAAGCACTCTTTAGACAGATCTTTCTAAAATAGAAAAGCAGAAGGCCAGAGAGATAGCACAGAGGAAGGGCATTTGCCTTGTGTATGGTCAACCTAGGACCAACAGTGGTTCAAATCCCAGCATCCCACATGGTCCCCCAAGCCTGCCAGGAGTGATTTCTGAGCACAGAGCCAGGAGTAATCCTGAGCGCAGTCAGGTGTGACCCACCCCACTTCCACAAATAAATAAAATAAAAATAAAAGAGCAGTTACATTTTTATTTTATTTTTTTGGTAATGTTTATTTTCCTCTTATTTTTATTTTTGGGTCACACTCAGCAATACTCAGGGTGACTTCTGGCTCTGCCTTCAAGGATCATACCTGATGGAATTTAGGACCATAGTAGATGCTGGGGATCGAACCCAGCTTGGCTGTACTCTGGCCCCTTTCCTCTCATAATTTTTTTTGTTTGTTTTTGGGTCACACCCGGCGGTGCTCAGGGGTTACTCCTGGCTCCATGCTCAGAAATTGCTCCTGGCAGGCACGGGGGGACCATATGGGGCACCGGGATTCAAACCGATGACCTTTTGCATGAAAGGCAAATGCCTTACCTCCATGCTATCTCCCGGGCCCCTCCTCTCATAATTTTTTAAAGTGACATTTTATTTCTTATTCATCTACTCTTGAATTTTAAACAATATCTGTAGCAATGTCACGCTTTTATGCAAATAAGATGATTTACATTCATTGGCATTTTAAATTTAGATGCTCAAGATAATTTCCTCAATTTTCATCTTTATTACCATTGCCAATGCAGTTATATCCCATCACTGGTTTGCATGTCACATTGTTGTCAAAATCTCATGATGTGCATATGGAGGAGAGCTTTTTGATGATTGGCTTCCTCATCATAGGGCATGAGACATTTTGTTTCAAAGGCAGAGGTAAAGAGTAATTGCAAAGGGGCAGAATGAAAGTTCTGTGGAAATTTAAATGTGTTTGATTTTAAGTACAAATTACAGAGGCAGAAATCACTAATCTGTACATTTAAAATGTTTCATTTTAATCTATGAATATTATATTGCAATACCTTTTCCATTTTTTTAAATTCTATGAAATCACTGTGATTTACAAAGTTATTGATAGTTGAGTTTCAGACAACAATGTTCTAGCATCGATCCCACCATCAGTCAATTTCCCTCCAACAATGTTTCCCGGTTCTTTCCCATAAACATTGCTCCTCTTCCCCCACTCTCTCTCTATCTCTTTATTTTTTAGACATTTAAAATTGTTCTCACATTAAACTGCATTTTCAAACATCCCTATATACTTTTGGTTCCCGAACTCTGTGGTTTGGATATTTAACTGTATTATTCCTTAACACCATGCAATATATTTACCTTTAACACATCCCTGAGGATAAAAGTCAGTAAATAGACTCCTTATCTCAACGAATGGTTAAGAGTTGAATAGAAAATACGGGTGCACTGGCAATGGCCAGGTAAAGAAAGACTATGGACAGAGAATTTGAACTTGAGTTTTCTAATTCTTCAAGTCCAGAGTTCTTCCCCTTGAAGTCACATTTCTCTTTATGAGATTTGTGAAGACAGTGGTCCTGAATCACTTTCTTACATACAGCATTGTTATGGTCACGAAAGGTGTTTCACATTTCTTTAATTCAATGACATAAATTGAATTTAGTTTGTAACAAATGGGTTCATATCTTCCAGTACTTTATTACAAAAACACTAAAGCAAAACTATGTTAATATAGTTAAAAAATAAGAGAAGACAATATTATGTAATTTTTAGAGGGGTGGTTGTGGAAAGACTTGAGTTATGCCTGTTGGTATTCAAAAGTGTGGCTTCTGAGCTTCAACCAGAGTTGGTGGCATGTAAGGAAAATGCCTTACCTGCTATATTAGCAGTTGGACCCCAGTTTTAAAGCTTTTTAAAGTTTTTAAAGCTATTCACACCCTCTTGAATTCTGTTTCCCCATCTCCATTTACTTTATTTTTTCCCATACAACTATTCAAAAATGTGTGAAATTCTGAGTGTTAGACTCCGAGAAATGATTCTATGTTAACAAGCAATGACATAGTTTGATGTCATATTTTTAAAATAAATACTTTTCAGGGGCCGGAATGGTAGCACAGCAGTAAGGCATTTGCCTTGCATGCGGCTGACCTAGGACCAATGCCCATGTTCAATTTCTAGCATCCCATTTCTAGCTTGCCAGGAGCGACTTCTGAGTGCAGAGCCAGGAGTAACCCCTGAGCACAGCTGATGTAACACACACACACACACACACACACACACACACACACACACACACACACACACCCAAACAATCAATCAACCAACCCCAAAAAACCAAAACCAAATACTTTTCGATCCGTTACACTCATGGATTGATACCTATTTGCATAATGGTTCATAAACCAGCAGTTATAACTATTGAGGTAGAAGGGTGGACTTCCTTTCCTTTCTTCTTCTCTCCTTTCTTCCCCTTCCCTCCAACCCCTTTTGCCCTACTCTTCTCCTCTTCTCTCCTCTCTTTCTTTTTCTTCTTCTCCCCTGCCCTTCCTTTCTATACCTGTAGACCAGCAACTGAAGGAAGCTCGTTTAGAACACTGGGCTATTTAGGTTATAATTTACAAGCTTGAACAATGTTTGCTTGTATTTGCTTCATTTGGATTTTACTGGTAGAAATGACTTTCTAATTTATTGTACAAATGGAGAATTTGAAAGAAAATGCCCAGGGTCTCATGGCTTTTAGCAGAGACATCAAAATTTCTACCAAGAGTTGAAATTCAGGCCATGCTACTTGCTGCACGGATTTACAGAGACAGTACTCTCAGTGTTGCTCCAGTAAAGAGTGTGAAGCCTGTCTGGATTGGCCCTCATTAAGCCTTAGATGTCCTTCAAAAACACTACAGACTAGGTGTCTTAAATAGCAGACATTTATTCCTCCTGTTTTGGGTACTGGAAGGTTGAGATTAGGTACCACAAGGGTTGAATTTCTGATTACGTATTTCTTCATGGCTTAATGATAGCCCTTTCTCTCTGTGTTCTCAGGTGGTAAAGAACACACTGGTGTCTTTTTCCCTCCGTATGAGGACACCAGTTTTATTGAATTAGAACTTCACTCTCCATCTTTATTTAGCTTTAATGCTCTCTTTAAAGTCAGTTGGATGAACTCACAAATGTTTGCCTGGTAGAGCTCGGCTATTTAACGTACCCCTACATGAAAGACTGGCTTGGAGGGACAATTGCTTGTTCTTCCTCACCTCAGGTGAGATCATAGTGATGACCTGGACTATAAATTCTCTTTTGTCTTACTCAAAGGGTCAGAGGACTGACTATCTTGTCCAAAAGAATTTGTAGGTAGTCTGGGTGATATTTGGCCTTGAGGACCCATAGGTTAGGAAAGTTGTTTAACTGGCCCTGAGGAATTTATAGGTTAGACACAGATTCAGTGAAGGGGTCAAGTCTGTTTGTCATTTGATCTCACATCTTACTTAATTTTAATGATGGGAGATGCTCAAAGGATTGTTGCATAAGTGGGGGATCATGACACTTGATGGTTCCTCCAGCTCTGCAGGATGTGATCCCAAACTTAAAAATAAATAAAATACCAATGTAACCTTTTTATTTATTATTTTTTTACCTCACACCACACCTCCATATATCTTTTTTTTTTTTTTGGTTTTTTTTTTGGGCCACACCCAGTGACGCTCAGGGGTTACTCCTGGCTATGCGCTCAGAAGTCGCTCCTGGCAGGCACGGGGGGGACCATATGGGAACCGGGGGATCGAACCGTGGTCCGTCCAAGACTAGCGAGGTAAGGCAGGCACCTTACCTGCAGCGCCACCGCCCGGCCCCAATATATATCTTAAATGTGTTAATTTGCTTGTTTCTCTCACCTCAGAAAATGACTATAGATGAAAATGGAAAAAATGTCTATAAAACCACATCTGGAGTTGTTTAGGATTTCATCTTGGCTTCTTTTTTTTTTTTTTTTTGGTTGACCTATCTTGAGACTACCAAGAGAATTATGTACAAA
>PVKC010003584.1:0-13651 GCA_004027635.1 Crocidura indochinensis | reverse complement strand
ATACTTAGCATCTATATTATAATTAAATCATAAAGTCTAGCAAATATCAGTATTTTCCAACTAATAAGGGTTTTGAAATATAAGACAAAGGTATAAAGATTAACGGTGGGTTTTTCCAAGAACAGGAAAGGGAAATGAAAGAAACAGATACTGAAAGAATGTTTTGCTAAATTGTGGTAATAAGGGTGGGATGTAAATTGTTTTTGCATGGTCATTGGGAAATGTAATCTATTATCACTTTATTAATAAATCTCTGAATTACCTAGAGTTCAGCTTTTCAGCATTGCAATGCATTCATTTCCAAGTGAAAGGCAGATTTCTTAATGCTTTTTATTGAATTTTGCAGTAGCTTACTTTTTCCTTCTTAAGGCAAACTCAGAAACACATTTTGTGATGTGAATTTCTACACAGATGGATAAAGTCACAACATTGACTTGAACTTGAAGTGACCATTTCAGAGCTTTTAAATTCTGAAAGTTGAGGTGCTTATAGTAAAAGGTTGCAAGAAGTTAAGCAAGATCATTCACTTCATTCAAAATATAAAGGTTAGCATGGCATTTCCAGGTTCAGAAAGTGCAAGGCCAAATGAAATAAAAATGCTTGAGTTTCCTCTTCTCCTTTCTGTCTAGGTTATGCACAGGACCTCTGTGTATATTTCTTTGGAAAGCACTCTTGAATTCTTTTCAACCCTACATTTTTAGATTGAGGATTGGCTTGGTTCATTTTCTTGCTAGAGAGTGGTAAAAGACTACTCAATGATACTTGAGGTGTTAAAAGTTTCAATTTCCCAGGTATACAGTTTAGATTATTTGCATTACAAGAACAATTATTTAAAGCAGTGGCTCCTCTGGAGCATTTAAGTATCTTTTTTTTTGTTGTTTGTTTGTTTGTTTGTTTTTTGGGTCACACCCGACAGCGCTCAGGGGTTACTCCTGGCTCCATGCTCAGAAATTGCTCCTGGCAGGCACGGGGGACCATATAAGGCACCTGGATTCAAACTGATGACCTTTTGCATGAAAGGCAAACGCCTTACCTCCATGCTATCTCCCGGGCCCCAGATTTTTTTTTTTTTTTTTTTGCACTTAAGTATCTTAAAGTATTTTAAAGATCATTAACTGGCTGAAAGAGTTGAGAAACAGATTGAAGTACAAATAGCCATTTCCAGGTAAAAATGCTTTTGTAAAACATTTTCAGAAAGGAAAAATAAATAGAAAGACTTAGAGATTTTTGAGTTTCCTGAAAGGGAAATTAAGCCCCATTTTCACAAAGGTTCAGGAACATCCTGCTGTGAAAAATGAGGCACAGGCCAGACTCCAAATAGCATTTTTCACACCTGCTCTGGGCCAGACCTTTGATCAGTCACTTTTTGTATTATTGTGTTTAATATTTCAAAAATCCACCAATGTGGAATTATCACCCCTGATTGCCAGAAAGACAAAATTATGCTTTTCAAGTCCTCATGGTTTTAAAGACCATTTGGAGATGAGAATTGAGTTCAAATAGGGCCTCGTGATTGTTTCATGTTGGACAATACTAAACTGAAAACAGAAATGTTTTGTAGGTCGATCAATTCACAATGACATATATCCCACCATTTCTTGGGTTCAGATGTATCTAAGTGTTACAGCACATGCATTGTATTTATTAAACTTTGGTTAGATTCCTCACTAGAAACTAGATAGCTCTATAGATAGTAGGTAAATGTTTTTATAATTTTATTTATGAGCAAAGACTACATTACTATTTTATTCTAAGAAAAGTTGTCAGCTTAGCTTTGTTTTAGCCTTATTTTGACCCTAGAATTCTACTTTGCATTATACAGAATTATGAATGATAGCGTAGGTCAGGTCATGGAGAGGCAGAAAATGAACAAGTATTTAAAAACCTTTGATATAATAATGCAATAGGTTTTATAAAGTTGAAGGAAACAGCTGAATTTCAGTCATGAATACTCAGAAATGTAGTTGGTGCAAATACTTTGAATATTTGGATGTTCCATAGTTTTTTTCTTTGTTTTGGCTTTGTCATCTAGAAGTCTGTTTGCTGTCACTCAGAGACAGGGCAGTCAGTTTGATTTTAGGAATGAGATTCTAAAAATGAAGTTATTGTGAAACTACAGATACCATGGAAGAACTTGTTGAATCAAAGTTGGGATAACTAGTTGAAACAATTAAACTAGTTAAAACAAAGGTTCCTGGCCTCAGTTCTCATTTCATTCTTTTTAGTCATTTTAGACAAATAGGTAAAATAAAGATGACAATACTTGGGGTTAGGAGAATTGTGAGCATAAAACAGATAATCGATACTTTAAAAGAATAAGTTGCCAAATAATCATAAGAAAATTAAGCCATCTCCCAAATTACCCTGACTAGGTTACCAGAAATCTTTAGCCTTAACACTATGTGTAGATATGTGTCTATTTATCTGCACATGACAATAGCTTACTCAGGCTCTTTTGAAGTTTTGTATTTTGGTTACCCTCATTTAAAAAATAATTCAAATCATTTTTTAGACAAAAGTTAAAGCAGAGTATAACTGTGTGGGTTGCAGGAGAGGAAGCTGAAAGTAAAATATCTGCCTAGTTATTCCCTATTTATCTTAGTTACCTTAGAAAATAGGGAGAATAGGGGCTGGAGAGATAGCATGGAGATAAGGTGTTTGTGTTGCATGCAGAAGGATGGAGGTTCGAATCCCAGCATCCCATATGGTCCCTGTGCCTGCCAGGGGTGATTTCTGATTGTAAAGCCAGGAGTAACCTCTGAGCACTGCTGGGTGTGACCCAAAAACCAAAAAGAAAAAGAAAAAAAATAGGGAGAATAATGAGCAAAATAACAACTTCATAAAGTTCTTGAGCAATAAATGAAATAATACAAATGCATTCTGTGCCTAGAATATAGTATTAAATACTAGCATTCTTACTTATTTGTTATTCAAAAATTTGAATTTTGGGTCTTTGGGTCACACCTGAGAGTGTCCAAGGATTACTCCTGATAGGCTCGGGAGAAGACATAGATTACTGGGATTGAACCAGATCAACTACATACAAGGCAAGCACTCTATCTACTATTTATCTCCAGTTCCTTTATTAGATTTTTTTCCCTTGGGGGGAAACGATGTGGGAGGTCCACACCAAGCAGTACCTATGAAGCTATTCCTGAAAAGATGCTTTGTGGACCTTGTGATATCAAGGATTTAATTCAGGACTTCATAAACAAAGTGTGTGTTCTAGCTCTTTGAGATATCTCCCAGGTTCACAAGTTTTATTATTAGTTAGTTAGAAACTCAAATTTCTCCTAACAAAAGCCCCTTTAATATGTCCAATACAAAGCTACATAATACTGTACTATGTAAAGGTGTGCTTTAGTGAGTGGAATACTTACTCTACCAAAGCATACTTAGTCAATGCTCAGTGACTCAGTTCAATGCTAAATTAGTTCAGTAGCTCAGTTCACTCCTAAAGTGGAAATTTAACCTCTCAGTTCATCTTAGATCTGAAAGAAACATTATGCAAATTATGTTTGATTTCATTTAATCTTTTCTTAAATAAGAGTAATAGCCAATTTTGCTTGTATTTAAAATGGATTAACTTTCAAATTTCTATTGTCTTTCCCTTCCCTACCCACTTCTTTGTTTTGCTTCCCTCCCTTTCACCTCTCTGTATTTTTCTCTGTTTCTGTCTTTCTCAATCTCTCTCTCTTAGAATCAGTGCTAGTCCTGGCTGGAGCAAGAGCTATTCATCAGACTCATTTCCTATCCACAATCCAAGAGGAGTGATAAGTTGGACAGGCAAAGGGCAATGCTATGAGGTAGAATGTGGTAAGAATTTCAAGTACTCTGGTGATTGAGAGACATATAACCCAGAATTATCAGAAAGGTTTCTACAGTATGAACAGTTAAAAACCTGAAAGTGTTAGCATCTAGTCTAAAGAAGCCAAGGATTTGTATTTCAGGTGAACAAAACTACAGGAACAAAGTCGAGGTGGTCTTCTTTTGAGAAGAATCAAGATAATAGATTTGGCCATAATAGTGGTTATTGCATCCCCTTAGCCTTTGGTAGTGCCAGATACTTTTCTAGGCATCAGTGATTGTGACAGTGACAGTTTCCAGAGCACCCTATTTACATTTCTCTCAGCATCAAGTTGTTCCCAGCTTGACTCCCCTCCTCATCCTTTCTAACTCCTGAAGTTAACCAAGCAGCCAAAAATATTTTATATGAAACATTTACCAGTCAAGTGAATAATAACTACTGCTGTTATGGAGACCATGTGGCACCTGTATTCAATTTAGTGCTCTTTGAGCTTTATTAAAAAGTTAAAAAGTCATCAGAATTAGAAGGATTTAAATTAGGGTCATGCAAGAAGGTAGCTTCTCCTTATCTGTGTTAATATCTTGACAATTACTTTCAGGAGCATTTGGTCAATGAATTCAACCTTTTCTTCATCCATCCATCACACTCACTAAGCTGTTTATATCCATTTTATTCTAAGTGTCAAAAATATGGTCCTTACCTTTAAGATAGTCTAGAAGAGCCAAGAGAATATAAGGCAGACAATGGTTAGACGCACACGAGGGACCATTACATTAGTCTGGAACTGGCAAAGATATATTTTGCCCTTAAGCAAAGGTTTCATCTTCTTGCTTAAAATGTTCAAAAGACTATTCTAGAAAGAGAAGGAGCTTAAATAAAGCCTGAAAAGGGGGATGAATTAATCAACTCAATTCAAAGATCCAGAGAAATTCTTCGTAATATTTTTCTGTGGAGTTTTACATATGGTGCCAGTCCATGTGAGTTTGGGGTTCGTCATAATAAGGAAAGATAAAGCTTTGTTATATGTGCTTGTGTTTCATTTTTTCCATCAGAATCTCCATTAAGGAGCTCAGTTGGCACTTCTTCAAGATTCTGTACAAACATTCATAGACCAATCATTCTGTCTAGAATGCTGATTAATGCCAAGAATTTAAAGAATTATATTAAAGTAATGTTTTTTTTCAGGTGAATTTTAGCCTGATGACTTTCTCTTAACGTCATGGAGGGGTTTGGTGTCTCTTTCCTCAGGATGAATTCCAAACTTATTCCTGGAAAAAGGTAATGTGGATCTACCTGTCATCATTGCACAGCACATTTGGTCTCACTCCTGACCACCCTCTCATTACTGATGAAGAGTTTATCATAAATAGAGCCATTAGAAAACCAGACCTCAAGGTAAGTAACTTCATTCTTATGGAGATGTTAGACAAATTTTACTTTTCCTTCCAAAGATGGAGTTCAATTCAGGTCTTCCTTGGTGTCAATCATCAACAGAGGAAATGAAATCTAATAATGAACATGGATTCGACTTGGATCAGTTATTAAGAGCATTCTGGGCTTCAACTTTCTTGTTTAATTAAATGATGATGATAATAATGGTCATTAATTGAAGAAATTCCAAATGTAGTCTAACATTGTAGAAAGTTCTAATATAGTGCTGGTAAATATTAGTTTTCAGTAGCATTATTCCTATATTATAATTTTTATACTCATTTATTTTAAAGTAAGAGTAAGTAAGCACCAAGGACCTTTAGGAGTTGTTAATGTCTCTAAAAAAGAACTTATGGTGAATTCTATCTTCAAGTATATTTCAAGTATATTTTTATTGTTTCCTCACTATATAAACTTAGTACATCTTGAATTATGACAAGTTAATATTTTTTCAAACATTTTGTAAAGTGGTTTGTTTTTCTTAAATATATATGTGGGCATTTAAATGAGCTTAAGGTCAATTTATTTTTAAATAATAAAATTGAATTGATTTGGAGCCAGAGTGATAGTACAGTGGGTAGGACATTTGCCTTGCAGGCAGTTGACTCAGGCTCAATCCCCAGCATCCCATGACTAGGAGTAATTCCTGACTTCAAAACCAGGAGTAACCCCTGAGTACCACAGATTGTGGCCCAAAAGCAAAAAAAAAAAAAAAAAAGTAAATTGCTCTACTATTGTCATTTAGTTACACCTTAACTGACAAAATAAACAAAACTGAAAGACCTCAATCATTTAAATGGTTACCCATCTTAAGAAGTAAGCAAACTTTAGCAATAATAGTACCCGGTGTGTAGGGTTCCTTGCATGCAGCTGACATATGTATGATTCCCTGTATACCCTAATGTTCCCTGAGCACTGCCAGGAGTAATATTTGAACATAGAGGCAGAAGTTTCCTGAGAATCACCGGGTATGGTCCCAAAACGAAATAAACGAAAAGTAGGATTTCTGACATTAGGGTAGTAAACGTGGCTTCAGAGCATTATTGATCTTCAGCATTTTTAATTGTATCAAAACAATTAAGTAAATAGGCAACTATAGAAACACTCAAATAAACAGAATGTGTAAGGGACAGAGGTCTTGAAATGGAAAACTCCGACATCCAGGTTCACAGGGAGATTGGTTAATGACCTGCTTCTCTGACCCTTGAATCTTTCATTTTAAAATAAGAATATTTACCCCTCTGTTTATTTCTTGGGTCTACTGGAAACCTTAAATTGAAATGCTGATAATATGATTTTGAACTTTAATTGACCCTTGAATTACCCAATAATTAAGGAACATTGGCCTCCCAACAAATCTGTTACTTAGTCCTTCAACTCAGGAGGGTTGTGGGGAACTCAATGGCCCCCAAAGAGTTCCCTCAATAACATGTGGATTCCACGTTCTCAATTAAGGATTCAGCTATTCAAGTCCTGTGACTGGTTGAGTTCATGAATGGATAATCCTGGGAATGAAAAAAAAAATCCCATATATGAGGATTTGCATAATTCTGGTTCATGTTGTACAAAAACCAACAGAATATTCATATATAGGACCCACACTTCCATAAAAATTGGAGTCATCACAGGCTCAGCTATGACAATATGATGGCATTAACAATAAAATAACTATCCGGGGCCATTTAGGGAAATTTGGATACTATAGCAAAGAACACAGCCAAGCATGCAAGTATAGACTCTAAGGACTATGTCTAAGTATAGACATAGAATTACATGCAAAACTGAATCTCAGTGCTTCACCAGTTAAACAGAATGTTCTTAAAAATGTTTCAACAAAAAACAAAGTGCAAGAAATCTGGTTAAATAAAGGTTTTTTAAATTCTGAACAGAAAGATGAAGTTTATCCTACAATAGAGCTTTGATTTCTATATTATTTCCTCCTGATGTAAAAGTTCCCAGAAAAAGGTTATGAACTCCACTTATCCCAAATAATATACTTTACTGTCTTACAAGTGTCAAATGTTTCTTTGGTGACATGTAGTGAAGAAAAAACATAGATACTTCCTGCTGAGGGAGTTCCAAAGATGCCGTCAGAGGTCTGGAATGAAGTCAGTCTTCTCTCTTTGTGAGAAATTATTTCAAAATTTGTTGAGATAATAGAACTTTCTACATTCTGTTTGAACTAAATTTTAATAGTAATGTCTTTATTTCTAATTGCAATGCCTTTTCTACTGGTATATTATTCTCAGTTTATGGTTTCAATCTCTTGGTAAAGGCTCTCTTATTCTCAAATTATACCATGATTTTTCCTTTAACATTGTTCTAACATGAATATCATGTTTGGTTTTGGGCCACACCCAGCTGGATTCAGGGATTCCCCTTGACTTTGTGTTCAGGAACCACTCCCGGTTAGGACTTGGGGAACAAAATGGGGTTCTGGGATTAAATCTGCGTCAGTTCTGTGCAAGGATATTACCCTACTTGATGGGCTAGCTCTACACCCCTTAATATGGCAAATGATGAAACTAATAACCTTGGCAATCCTCAATTGTTACCATTTGAATCCTATAAGTATGGAATTTTCAGAGTTAATTGAATTTTGTAAGAAACTGAACTTTGAGGTCTGGAGCATTAGTTTCATGAACATGATGCTGAAATTTTCTAAGTATTCAATAAATCTGATTACAGTCCTACTATTTGAAAAACTACTGGGATTACTAGATAGAAAAAGACTTTTTTAATTTATTTTTGACTTTGAACCACCCTTGGCTGTGCTCTGGACTTGCCCTTGGCTCTCAGGGACCAGTCCTGCTGGGATTCGTGGAGCCATATGGAGTGACGGGGTTAGAGTTCAGGTTAGCAGGGTGCAAGGCAAATGTCCTATGAGTTGCTCCAGAAACATAAAAAAAAATACGAGACAAAAAACTTGAAGTTCCTTGATGAGCGTGGTGGTAATTGTATTCCATGTTGGTGTCATGTGAAGATTCTTTCCCTCTAATTTCCACTGGCAATTAACTCTAATCTTATATTAAAAATAAATAGATAAATAGTACTTAAATTTTAAGTTATTTTTCCAGCAACTTAATTGAAATAATTCATTGATGTAAATTAAATACATATAAATTAATAGTTTACTTGGTATTCATATATGGGATGTGTGTTCATTTATTTAAACAGAAATAAGATCCATTTGAGGTAAAACAGATTTTAGTTCATAGGGGATTAAGTTTTATTGTAGTTTGATGTGATTGTACAGAGTATTCATTCACTTATTTACAAAATAGTATTTTGTACTTTCTATGAGCTAGTGATGTAATCTTCACAATTTGAGATTCTAGCTAATGGTTTTATAGATTATACTACTCAAAGATAAAGAACATATTAGAGGAGCTATATTAAAAGGTGGAAATAATCTTGCTTTAACTTACTCATGAGGCAATGAAGAGGTCAAGAGAAATTTGGCTGATTTTTTCAAGGACACGATCAGAATTACTGTAAATTGTAGTCCTTTTTTTAAAAAAAAATATGGAATCTTAACAAATTTGTGTCTCATCTATTTGCAGGGGCCATGCTAATCTCTGCATCATTCCAATTTTAGCATATGTGCTGCTGAAGCAAGCACTAAATGACAGTCTTAACTGGTATTTCTCAACTTTGGTTGCTCATCAGACAAAATCAAGGATTCTAAAAAATATTTATACCTAGGCTACATTCTAATCAAATGAAATCAGCGACTCACTGGATTGGGGCCCAGGAATCAGCATTTTTAAAACTGACCCATTTTTTCTTCAATGAGAAAATTGACATTACAGGCAATGCTCCACAACAATATTAGTGTCATGCTAGTTCACTTGATGGATAGTTCATATACAATTTTATTTAAAGAAATATGAAAGAAGGCCTAATTTCCTTCCTTTTCACTTCTATCAACTTTATTTCCTGGTACAAATTTTCTGTAAAAATTGCTCACTCTTTTCTAGTACCTACTGCCAGCATAGTCTTCTATTGAAGAGAGGATTGTCTCTTCTATGAGGTTGCTCCAAATGTCTACACAGTACAATTCTACAAAACTCATTGAGGCACAGAGGACTGCAAAGAGGGAAAATGTGTTGTTTCTGCTTTCTCTGCTTTCCCCTAGTATTGCAGTATTATGTGTTTTGTATTATTGTATTTTTATATATCTAGCATGTAAAATACATGGCATGGCATTGAATTTTTTCTTTCTGGAATACATTTTATTTTATTTTTAAATTAACTGCAAAAAGCAAGCTTATTAATTTGTTTATATATGAAGGACAATGATACGATATTTTTTGGTATTTTTGCTTTTTGTTTTTGGGGCACACTTGTGACGCTCAGGGGTTACTCCTGCTATGTGCTCAGAAATCACTCCTGGCTTGGAGGACCATATGGAACTCTGGGGGATCGAACCATTTGGTCAGTCACATGCAAGGCAAATGCCCTACCACTGTGCTATCGCTCCAGCCCCATTATACAATGTAATAATAACTTCTTATAAAAGTATCATTTATGTAGAAGAAAGAATAGGGCAAGTCAGAAATAAAATCTTAAGGAAGTATAAATAACTCGATTTTTGCTTCTTCAACACATGCTTCTTCAGCCACAAAGGCTCTATATTAACCAATCTCAAATTTAAAATTTAAAATGAAATTTAAAATGTAAATTAAAAACAACAGGTTTTTTAAATACCTTTTATTTTTCAGGTGAGATATATAAAAGTGCAAAAAATAAGATATGTTTGGAACAACTTAGAAGGACAGTTCCAGAAAGTTGGGTAAGTGATTTTGCAATTATATCCAAAAAAGACAAATAGTATCTTAATTCTTATTATGCTAAACATGTTTTTCTCATTATTATTATTTTAGTTCTTTGGAAGACTGGCTTAGTTCTGGCAAGATACATCTCAAGTTTGGATCAGGTCTCACAAGAGAAGAACAAGAGATTAGGTACCATGCGTGCTATTACTTTATAAACTCAAAAGGAGTGTTACCGTCTTAATGTTAGAATGAGAGTAAAATACTTCTTAACAAATCAGTATCAGAAAACATTTTAATGCTTTATTTAGTGTTATTCAATCATATGTTTTCACATACAGTTTCTTACTTTTCCTCTCTAACTTTCTTGGAAAGGTGAAATAGATTTACTCATTATCCCAGTAAAACAAATCTTAGATCTGAGGGAAGTGATAGAATAAGAACTGAGTCTCACGCTTCTTTTATTTTTTAAATCTTGATTGCAGACTTTGTGTTCACTCTACTCATCACAGTACTCTTTTTAAAGTTGTATTTATTTATTTTTAATTAAGTCACTGTGAGATGCAGAGTTAAAAATTTGTGATAGTTGAGTTTTGTTTATACAATGCTTATCCGGCCATCAATTTCCCCAGTTACTTCTCAACCCTTCACCTCAAACCCTAGCCTGCCTCTATAGCAGACTCTCTCTCTCTCTCTCTCTCTCTCTCTCTCTCTCTCTCTCTCGCTCACTCGCTCTCTCGCTCTCTGTCTCTCTTCTTTTGTTCTTTTCAGGCACTGTGGTTTACAATGCTGTTACTGAAGGCATATCATGCATATCATTTTACAACCTATGAATTCCCAATTTTTGTCTAGAATGTTCATTTCCAAATATCATTGGCATAGTGGTCACCTTTGTGTTTTAACTGCAAGTTCTACTCATTGTTTCTATTGTCTTTGGATATTCTCATACTATCATGGTTTTGATTGTTTGCTTTTATATCCCTCAATGAGTGTGATCATTCTGTTTGCCCCTCCTCTCAGATTCATTTCACTTGGCATGATACCCTCCATGATTATTCCATGCATAAGAAAATTTCATGACTTCATTTTCCTAGCAACTGCAGTATTCATTACATTGTGTAGTAAAAGAGGGTTTTTTTTAATCCACTAATCTGTTAGTGCCACAATGAATATAGGACTACAGAAGCCTTTTCTGCATTGTGTTTTGGGGCCTCTAGGGTATATTTCCTGGAGAGGTATTGCTGGGTGGAATGGAAGTTCAATTTCTATTTTTTTTTTCAAACTATTCATTTTGTTTTCCAAAAGGTTGAATCTAGTTGACATTCCCACTAGCAGTGAATGAGAGTACCTTTCTCTCCACATCTATGCCAGCACTGGTTGTTTTTGGTCTTCTTGATGCCCACCAAGTCTCTGTGTAGTGAGGTGATATTGTATTGCTGTTTTAATTTGTATCTCCCTTGATGATTAATGAAGTGGAGCAATTTTTTTATGTGCCTTGTGGCCATCTCTACATCTTATTCTTTTTCATTTTCTTTATGGGTTTATTTTTAATTAATATCTTTATTTAAATACCTTGATTACAAACATGAATTTGGTTGGATTTCAGTTATGTCTTTGAGGAAGTTTCTGTTTCTCTCTTCTCCCATTTTTTTATTTTATGGGATTGGAGTTTTTCTTGTCAAGCACTATCAAGCCTTATATATATTTTAGATATATAAGATAAATATTGGATAAATGATTTCTCTTCCATCCCATGGTCAGTCTTTGTATCTTGATCATCATTTCCTTTGCAGTGCAGAAGATTCTTAATTTAATGTTGTTCCATTTGCTTATCTTTGCGTTCACTTGCTTGTTCGGTGATATTATGTCCTTGAAGATACCTTTAGCTTCTGTCATGGAGAGTTCTGCCTATGTTTTCCTCTATATGGCATATAGTTTCCCCTCTGATACCAAGGTCTTTAGTCCATTTTGATTTGACCTTTGTGTATGGTGTTAGAAAGAGGTCTGAGTTTTTGTATATAGCTGACCAGTTTTTTGAGCACTGCTTGTTGAAGAGGTTTTGCTTGCTCCATTTCACATTTCTTGCTCCTTTAGCAAAACTAACTTATCAAATACGTTGAAATCTGCCTCAGGATTTAAAACACTATCCTCAAGATGATTACAGTAATGAAGTTAAGCCATATGTGTTCATTGTTTATTTAGTGCTAGGGATTGAACCCACTCACATACACAAGGCAAACTTTCTACCACTGAGCTACATCCATTGCCCCAAAGTTAAGTTCATTTGAACTGTAGTAAAAAAAAAAATATATATATATATATATGATAAAAATAATATAGCTAAATAATAATAGAAGAAATGTTATTCAAGACTGTAGCTTTCCAGTTTCAAGTCAGTTATGGGGCAGAAAAAAAAAAGGTATAAGGAGGGGCATTAGTCAAATGTTAAGAGGCTATTACTATGTGGCTCCTTTTTTCCTTTATAAAGACTGTGTTGCTGGTCCTATTTCTATGACTTGCACATTCTGTTTTTTTTTTTTATTTTCAGTATGTTGAAGAGATTTAGAATCTTGCAGTGTTAGCATCATCTGTTAGATACATAAAACCAAGCCACACCTCAACTCTACTGAATTACAATCTTCATATTAACAAGATCATCAAGATAACTTGGACATTAAAAGTTTGAGAAGGATTGCTTCAATACATTCTGCCAAGCTATTTAATTTGAAGTGTATGTGAAACATATACAGAAATTAATGATGTCTTATCAATGGCAAAAGTTGGGATCATTGTTCTGCATATTATCATAATCAAATAAAATTGCCAAATTAACATATAAAGAGCACTTTTTGAGATCTAATACACATTAAAGCAAGTTTGTAGCTATCCAGAACTGAATAGGCATAGGAATACAGGCACACTATTCTTTATCAGTCAATGATTCTTCTGTAATCCTTTATCCCACATTGAAGACACAAGTTTGGAAAGAGAGAGTTGAAATGTGCCAACCATGAAATTACTTAAAGGAGACAGTGACTAATATAAATACCCAAATTAAAAAAAGGATAAACTCTAATAGACAATAAATCAAATTTGTAGTGCTGACCCTTGAGAAACATTACCTTCTTAGTTAT
The DNA here is from genome assembly GCA_004027635.1 of Crocidura indochinensis. Taxonomy (NCBI): domain Eukaryota; kingdom Metazoa; phylum Chordata; class Mammalia; order Eulipotyphla; family Soricidae; genus Crocidura; species Crocidura indochinensis. The sequence goes on along the minus strand of PVKC010003584.1, from coordinate 503 downwards.
TTTGGGAAGGATGATTTTGCTATGTGACAAGAGAGACATTTATAATGCATGTGAGAAAAAGTATATGGGATTTATTTTTAAATGGTTGAAAAATTTTTTAGTAATAGTAATTGAGCAGTCTGTCATTTTTCATTTAGGAGGTTAATATGTGGACCTAATACTATTGATGTTGAAATCACACCAATTTGGAAACTACTCATCAAGGAGGTAATCAGTATTTTCTTTTCATGCTTTATAGATAATAAAAGACAATCAAGCTAGTCACGTGATAAAATGTTACATGACAAGTAACTGCCATTTAAAATAATTTAAAAAGAATTTGAAGCATAGTTTTTGTCATCAATTTTCTTAAAATTTCCCCATCATTTGCACTGAAACAGTTTAAGATAGGATGCTGGTGGATCTCCTTATACTTTAAGCATTCAATGAAAATGTTCTTTTCCTTCCTTCCTTCCTTCCTTCCTTCCTTCCTTCCTTCCTTCCTTCCTTCCTTCCTTCCTTCC
>PVKC010003583.1:22097-38647 GCA_004027635.1 Crocidura indochinensis | reverse complement strand
ACACATACACAGAGTAATGTAGCTGTAAGGAAGGATCAAATGTATGAGCATTTTTATATAATGTCATTTGAAAAACATACATATGCATTTTTGCAATGCTATTAGATGTTTCTGGGTTAGGACCTAATGCCTAAATCTAGGTGCATTTGCATCTTAGCCCTGAGACTCCTTGTCTATGGGATGCTGAATCCTTCAATGTTGTCTGGGGTTGACAGAGATATGTGATCTCGGTGGCATTCTGGGAAACTGAACCTCAGACTAGTTCCTCAATGAGCATCTAATGATTTTCTCTGTACATTAGCAAGTGAAAAAAAGACAAGGAGATACTGATTTCACTGTTTGCATTTGATTTCTTCCTCTGTAAGCTATGACTTTCAAAATGATCTTAAAATACTATGGCAAGCAGGACAGAAGGGTTGAAGTCTCATAGAGGGACTTTTAGAACTGCATGCATAGATAGGGGGGGTGTTGTCACTGGCTTTAGAGCGATTGAAGTCTTGTTTCTTTATTTCTACTCACTTTCATTGGCTTCTCCTTGGCAAATAGGATTTGTTTTACAAAGTGTAAAGAGTGTGGAGGGACACTGGAGAGCCATTTCACTTTTAGAATTCTCTCCCAAGTATGAAACCAAAAACCAATCGTTTAGGTTCAAAATGCATTTTCTGAAGTCTTCTGTCCTTAGAGCTATAGAAAGCATTTTCTCCCAAGGTGCTGAGGTGCAGTGGACTAGCCTATCCTTGTCATAGACAGACATGGTTTCTCTGCTTTCAGGTCCCACCAGTCCTTAGCCAGGTCACAGCCTTCGAGATAAAGACCAGCTATTTGAAACTTAGCCTAGATGGTCATTGGTCACAGACCCATGCTTTGGCTGATGACAACTCATGTCTCCATGATTTTAGCTCTGTGTTCAAAAGATGGGCAGGTGATGTTCCTCAGCTAGGGTGCGGTGGGGGAATGTCCAGAGAATGCTATCTCTTGGTGCTTAGATCTCCTCGATGAAGAGGAACTCTCTTCAGGTCTTCTCGGCAGACCTCAAAATCAATGCAGTCCTCTGTATGTGACAAGCAAGTCACCCAGTGATATGAAATGCTAGTGTTTGTCCTGGATATAGGGCTATGAGAATCTTTTATTGATTTTATGCCTTAGACATCCCTGTGTACTTTTTGTCCTGCCCCTACCACCTCCCAGATTCTCTGGAGTGAAACTGGATGTATTTGAAATTTTATTTGCACTCAGGATGTACTGTGTGGAAGCAAAGAAGAAACACCCTAAATTCCTTTAGGCCAGCTTGCCACCAAGACTTATCTCTACTTCTAAGTAGGCATTTTCTAGGAGGCATAGTCAGAAGGGAAGTAGGTGGGGCTATCATGTGGGCCTTTGATGCAAGTTCAAAATCTCTCCGTCAGTACTTGCTGGCTGCTCATCTGGAACGTGGCAAGGCAACTTCCATGATTCCCCCAAGTTTCCTTGTGGTCTCTTTTGTTTGTTTTTGGATCACACAGGTAGTGCTCAGGGCTTACTCCTGGCTCTATGCTGAGGAATCACTCTTGGCAGTGCTTGGCACCATATGTAATGTTGGGTATTAAATCCAGGTCAGCCACATGTAAGGCATACACTTACCTGCTGTACTATCTCTCCAGTTCTCTTGTGTTCTCTTTTACAATGGCACTTAGAATAGCATTCTCTGGGTAGCTTCCAATAGTGAAACCCCTCAATTCCTCTCTTCCCTGCAATCTTCTTGGTTTCCTATACCCCTTACAGTTCATCTTTCACTGTCCTGCTAATTGCCTTCTTCTCTCTTTCATCTTGTTGTCCATATCCATCCACAACCCGCCCCATCACCTAATCTTTAAAGCAAAATAGAATACAATCGTGAGAAAGGATTTACTGGCATTGACTGGAGCCCTGATGAGGAAAGCAGGGATTCATGTTATTATTAGGAGCCGAGTGACTATAAGTATGGCTCCAGGCATGTTCCTACTTCCACACTTCCAGAATTGAATTCAATTACAAGCCCTGTCACCCTGACATATCTTCATTTGATATCATCCTTAAGATCAGAAGATTAGCTGAGAAATGGAAGTCTGAGCTAAGGAGTAGATTAACCAGATAAAAAGAATAAGTGGGTAGAGAGTCAAACAGAGCTAGTGATCCTGATCAGCATTTCTCAACCACTTTCTGACCATAGCCCATTTCCAATCCCTTGTTTCCTTCCACTGGCCCCTCTCACCTACCAGTTCGAGTCCAAGCTTCTTGGCCCACCAAACTTGCATGCATCGAACAAATTTCATCCGAAGCAACCTTCCGCTGAGGCTGCCAAGGCCTGTCTCTGGAGTCCAGCAACAACCCAAGTGGGGGTTCCCAGGGAAACAAGGTCAGTCTGGAGTCCATGTGTATATTTTTCTTATCTTACCTTCCTCCTGGTTGGGCTGTCTTGTCTTTAGGAGAAGGCTGTGGGATCAGTGAACTGTCCACTATTTCTATTTAGTTCTCTATCTCTCTTCCCCATCAAATCTGAATTGGATGAGGACATTTCCTCTGACTCTTATATCATAGCTTCTAACTCATACTACTTGCCAAATATCACAAAAAAAAGACATAATAATCCCCAGCTCAGAAAATTGTGGGATTTCCATGGTTGATGTTTGTAAAGCAGTCATAATGGGGTCCAAATGCAGAATAGGCGCACAGGAAGAAATAGTGGTTTCCTTTATTTTTTTTTTCATTCCAGAGTACAATGCTGGGCAGTACATTAAAGATTTAGAGCAAATGATCTCCCTATTTTGTCTTCCTTCTTTCTTTATGACCTCCTTTCCTTTATGACCACCTTTACATGATGAGTTGGAAGATAGGACTCTGGATTTTTATGAATGAGGTGACCTTGTATAAGCTTTTGCTCCCTCACAGGAATGATGGGAAATCAGAGAAATGTTCTTATTGACCCCACCCCATCTCTCTGCCCTTGAGGCTTGTCATAGGGGTCAAAGGAATATGAAGTATTATTGTTTTGGGGCACAAAGTAGCACATCTTCATAGCAGAAAGGAACCAAGCAAGCTGTGGGCTTCTCTCTTTTCATGCTACCCGAATTTATTTTAATGACACAGGTGAAGAATGTTCTGAAGTGCATCATCATGACAATTCCCCTTGCTAACAGTCCAAGGATTTCCACTATAGTTTTCTTCAATAGCGCCTAAGGCTTTGTGTAGACAGTCTCATTAATTCTCCCAGCGTCCCTAAAGTGGGATGGGCAAGCATGATGAGCTGTTAGATGATGAGGTGGGGGAAAAAAGCATCAAAAACATTAAGTAGCTTACCAAGGTCATGGGAGTTCCATTGCTATCCAACACTCCAGCCTCTTAACACCCCACCCCTTTTTTGCAGATGGTCCCCACCCTTGTGACAGGTCTTTGTTCTGAGGGAGATGGTATCTCCAGTGGTTTCCTGGAAGACAGACTCTTTCTCCTAAAATGAGAGAGGTGATAACTATAGAAAGGGAAATGGAAAGGATGGAAGGTTCTGGAAATTTTTCTTAGTATCACCCCTCTATGCCTCACTCTTGCCCTGAATTGGCCAAGGTCTTATCTCAAGGACCATGCATCACACCTGGTGGTAGTTGCTATAGAAATGGAACCAGCTGAGTCTAAGTCCCTGGAGAGCTGTTGTGTGTGTTTCTAGGTCACCTTGCTGTTGGCCTGATGGGATTCAGTCCTGCACTGGAGAATGTAATGGGTAGCACAGTGGGATCCCTCTATATGCTGAACTTCGCTAGACCCCCCTCCCCTTTACTCCAGGGTGACTGCTTAGAGTGGACAATGGCAGTTCTGATTGATCCATTTACTCTCACAGACTCTGACCCAGAACAGGACTGACCTCTAAGCTTCAGTCTTCTCACTGGCAAAACTGGGTGAGTTCAGCAACAGGACAAGTGTAAAGAGTATGGAGGGACACTGGAGAGACACAGGAGAGTCTGGTGAGTCTATTCTTAGTTGGGACTCTCTCTCCTGTTTTATGCTGGCAGCTACCTACTTCCTGAGCATGGGGCCATACCCTCCAGGGTTTCTATTGACCATGGGACATGGTTTCTCAACTCAAAACCTCAATTCAAGGGAAGAGTCTGTTGTTTCTGGGTCATATACAACACCTTGTCCAACCACCACACAGACTGCTGAGCCCTAGGAGTATCCCCATGGTGACCAATTTTTTTTTTTAATAATGGCCTCTCTTACCCCACTGCTTGTTGTTCATGTTACTTATTGTGCACTATTTATTTCGTGCCTGGAGAGTACTCTGAGACCACAGATGAAAGGCCTAATTCAAAGTCTTTTTTTCATTATTATTATTCTAGTCAACATGTTTTTTTGGGGGGAAAATAAGCTTGAGATCACAGTGGAGCAAATTTGGTAAAGAGGAGAGAATACAGAAGCCTTAGAAATGGTCAAAGAACAGATAGTCCTGTTGCTCTGTTAATGGAAACACCCAGACATAGGAGGTATGTGTGCATGTGTTGGTGTGTCTGAGTGTGTGTGTGTGTGCGCATGTATATGTACATATGTGTGTGTGATCAAAGCACTTGGAAAATAGCACCCTTTTTTAAATTTATTTATTTATTTTTGTATTTTGGGCCACACCCAACAGTGCTCAGGGGTTACTCCTGGCTCTGAGCTAAGAAATCACCCTGGCAGGCTTGGGGCATCATTTGGGATGCCGGGAATCAAGCCAGGTCCATCCAGGGTCAACTGCATGCAAGGCGAACATCCTACCACTGTTCTGTCTCTCTGGATCTCATGATTATTATACATGCCACAGTCTTTCTCAGCTGCTGAAAGCCAGTGAGTCTGCTCAGGACAGTTGGGTGGTGTCCATATACATATGAAGCAGGACTTTCAGGACAAAGGGGGATGTTACAGTGCTCACAGAGAAAACAAGAACACTTGCTGGGACCCTGAGGTCATGTCAAGATAGTGGCAAATGTAGTGACTTGGGACACAAATTCTGAAGGGAAAGCAGTAAGTGCTACATTACCTCCACTCCCTAGCTTTGGCTGTGAATGAGAAGTGACTGGAGGATTGCATGGACATGTTGTCTTCACCATGAAAAGGACCCCTTTGACCTGACTCTCACCTTGACTCTGACCACCATGTTGCATGTAAGTCTGAGCAACAACCTTCATGAAAAAATTTTCCTAATTCCTGTTAAATCCAAGTATTGAGGGGAAAAATTGTTCTATTCTATTATCAGGACCAACAAGGCAACTTGAGCAAAGTGCTCTATAAGCAACTAATTATCATTGTCTTGCATAGCAGGAATCCCTGGGAATATAGGAAACAAAAAAGTCCTGTTCTATTTTTGTCTTGGCCTATTTCAACTCCATAGGACTCTCTTAGAGGGAAGGGGAATACTTTGGAGACCAGGGATGAGGGCTGGGGATATAAGGAGATATGAGTAACTAAAGATGAGGAAGGAAGTCTTGGTTTGAGCCCAAGACTGGAGGCCCAGATTTATAGAGGTCTGCATGAAAGGAAGCCAAGTGGTTTCCTTCTTTGTGAGGTCTTGCCCCAAGAAGGCACCGCCTTCTTAGATATAGGGCCCATCTGTCTGCCCACTTCTGGGGCTGTGTATATGGGAGTCATCCTCTTCACTGACCTACCCCAAATGAACTCAGGCAAGGTGTGTATTTTGTGTGCACTTTGGCTGGTGGGGAAAGACAGTCTCCACTGTTGACTAATGTTCAATCATCCAAGAGACTTTTTGGAGAAAAATCAATAGTTTGCTTTAGGCCTTGACACCCCAAGAAAAGAGTGAGAAAGAGAGAGAAAGAGATCCCACCTTCCTGGCAGGGTAGGGTTAGGGCTTTAAAAATGATGAAGGGGAACAGTGCTGTTTAGCTGCTTTTGGGTTCCACCCATGCGACGCAAAGTGCTCCAGTGTGAATGCACCAGCTGGAAGGAGGCGTGAGGGACCCTATGGTCCTGGCCCACTCTTCAGTCTGGAGCAGGGTTGAGACTGCAGGTGGGTATCAGACAAAGGCCACATCTGCAAGCACCCACCTCCATGCACGGAAGTGCACACACTGATTTATCAGGCTCAATGAAATGCTCGCTCTGACTCTATCAGGCAAAAGTTGAATTTTCTTGACTGAATATGTGTAGGCTGGGCTCCATGGTTTTGAAGCTGTTTCCTAGGAACTGATATTTCAACTCAGGAGACCTGTCTCATGCACTGACCATTGAGCATACTTGTCCCACCACTTAACATCTATATGGCTATTGATTTGACTACAATAAGTTTGACTTCCTGTGGCACAAAATCATTATCCAAGAATTTATTCTTAAGTGCGTTTTCAAAGAAGGGGCACAAGGGGAGACAAGTAAGCTGACCCCGAGGGCTTTGTGGTTAGAAGGGAGAAAAGTCAAGTATGTGTGAGGCAACATAGAGGCTATTTGAAAGAATCTGTAGATGAGAGCATTGATGTGGTTTATTGATGTGGGTTGGGAACCTGTGCTCAATAGTGACCCCGGAAGCTCATGATCAGTGAGCACATATGCATAGACTTTCATTATTTAGACAGATGCAGAATTCATTCATCTGCTCACTCTGCACCATGAACCTTAGTTTAACAATAAATAGACACCGTGCAACATAACAGTCCAAGACAGGGAGGAGGCAGGTGCCAATAGACTGATGCTGAGAAAGTGGGGACGGGGGCAGTTGGCTGAGTTTCAGATGAATGTGAACAAGAGAAAAACAGCTGGTCAGCTGCACTTGGGGATCTCTGGACATGGTAGCCAAGATTCCCACAGAGAGTAAAGGAGCTTTTGATTCCGTTCATGTGGGATTCTGAATTAGATAACGGAGCAAATATCCTCAACAATAAAAAAACTAAACTGTCATGTGAGCTCAACTAATCCCAAGCCGTAAGTCAGGGAAGACTCTATTCTATTATGACTCTCCTCAGCATCCTTTGGGGAGCACCAAAATTGCACAAAGATTGTGATTAAGCCTGAGATTAAATAGCTGAGACGTGCCAAACTAGGAGTAGCTCCAAGACTCCAGCAGTGCTGAAGGTAACTGTATAGTGGACCTGGAGCCGTAGAAATAATTAAGGCAAGAGAAACACAAAAAATATTGTATAAATATAAGAAGCAAGGCTGAGGTAATACTACAGCAGATAGGATGCTTAGATTATCAGGCATTTGAATCCTGCCAGGAACGAGCCCTTTATGCAGTCAAGAGTAAGCGTTGAGCATCCCAGATATAGCCCAACGTTCTCCCTAAAAATAACACCCTAATACAAATATAAGAAACAATGATGTCAATGCAAAAAAAGAAAGAGGAAAGTTTGTGGAGAGTTCATCTGGAAGGTTCTTTGGTGAGCCACCCATCTCTCTTATCTCTGGGGGAATAGAGTTTTTCAGGCTCCAAGAAGCACAGAGCAAAGGCATTGGGGTTAGTAGATATCTGTTGAGTTTGAGAGAAAAAGGGTGGCCTCAGGGCAGGAGCTCTGAAAGCAAGAGGGGGAAATGGATGATGGTGAGGTCAAAGGTAACTGGCACCCCAATTCAAGGAGAGTCCATGCCAAGAAGTAAGGAAGCTACTGTAGAGAGGAAATGCCAGTCCGGCTGCTTTGTGCAGAGCACTCTAGGGGAACAGTTCCAGCACCCAGTGGGGACTTCAAACTGGAGTCTAGATGAGAGATGATGAGGGCAGAGCTGTTGAGATTTGTCATGAAGAGCTTGGAAAAATAGAACAGCAGGTAAAGTAATTGCCTTGCATGAGGCTAACTCAGGTTTGATCTCTGGTATTCTGAGCTCAAGATATCATGATCAGGGTATGGTCCCCTGAGCCCAGCAGGACTGATTCCTGAATGCAGAGCCAAGAGTAACCTCTGAGTATTTCAATATGGCCTAAAAACAAAACAAAATGAAACAAAACAAACAAACAAAAAAGATTTGTCACAGTACACTGGCAAGATAGAACAGTAAGGCAGGCATTTGCCTTTTGCACAGCCAACCTGATTTTGATCTCTGGTACCACATATGAGTTCCCCAAGTCGCACCATGAGTGATCCCTAAACACAGAGCCAGGAGTAGAATCTGAACACAGCCAGGTGTGACCACAAAGCCAAAATTAAAAAAAAAAATAAAAAGAAATGAGACTTGTCAATAAAGTAATTTTTAAAAATATCTTTATTTAAGCACCATGGTTACAAACATGTTTGTAGTTGGGTTAATAAGGGAGGGTACCAGGACCAAACAGATGTATGATCTGTAGTAAGCTAGACACAGAGGGGACCACTTATTCTAGCAGCCTGGGGGGATGAGGGTGGGGGATATGGAATGCAGGATGGGAACAGGGGTGGAGGGAGGACAAATTTGGTGGTGGGAATACCCCAATTCAATTTTAATATGTACCTAAAATATTACTGTGAAAGATATGTAAGCAAATATGATCAAAATAAAAATTATATATATACAGATATATATGTATATAAAGTATACTCCTTCACTAGTGCAGTTTTTTTTGCCACCAATGCCCCCATATCCCTTCTTATCAATAAAGTAATTTCACAAGTGAGAGAAAGAAGGAACTTAACTCAGTTCTAAGTCCAAGCAAAGAAGTTTAGTCATTTTCCCAACTTGGAAACCAGGGACTTAGATAGAAGGTCAGCAAATATACACATATACATATAATTTATTTATATATGTGAATATAAATATATTAATATATATTTGTAAGAGTGAACTTTGAGTTTCTATATGCTACTATTCAGGAGGAAGATTGGGCCTGAGGAAATAAATGTAGTAGCATTAGTGTAGAGATGACATTTAAAGCTACAAAACTACCTGAGATCATGCTGGGAATGAGTTTTGATGGAAAGGAGAAAAGAACACAGCTCCACTTTTAACAACTGTTAAATAATAAAACAAAGAACCCCCAGGGTTTATGAATGAGAGAGAGAGGGGTGCACTGGAGTTCTAAAAGGAGAAAGCCAAAGTGTGGCAATCCTAAGGGAAAGGGTTATATCATGTGGTTCCCAGTGGTGCATCAGCACTCTGGTGAGAGAAGTTTCCTAAGTCTGAAAGTTCTTGGTTAGAACAAATATCTTGCTCCTTGCCCCGGAGTCGTCAGTGACTCCTCCAGTATAGAACTCTCCAGGATAGGCTGGTGTCCTGGAACACTGAAACGAGTGGTCACTGATCACTCTCAGCCACTTCAAATCACTGTGAGGAAATAGTCTATTCAGCTATGAGATCTCCCTGGTGACCACAACTAGAGAGTGGAGAATGTTTCTTTTGTACATCCTGGAAAACAGGGAGGATCTAGTTAAGATGAGTAAATCTCCTGCTTCTATGGCTGACCCAAAGAATCTGGTAACTAGGAATTGAACTTACCAAGATGTGACAAGGGCAATAAATTGGGATGGAGGACAAGAGGGCCAGTAGGGGCCAGACAAGAGGGCCAGTGGGGACCAGTGCTGCTGAAAAGTCTAGTAAGAGAAGGACACTGGGGCACAGTGATCTGGAGTTGGAATACAGGGAAATGGGAGGAGGAAAGTAGTATCCCCAAAAGATCCTTGAATTTAGCATGTATCTCTGTGGGTTACTCTCTGGGTGGCTCTGGGAGTCTTTGCTGGTAACACTCACTAGGCACCTAAAACGCCTCTGTTTTCCTTTTGCCACTTCTGCCAAGACTCAAGGCCAACCCTACTGGAGCCAGGGAGCCTAAATTCTCACATTTATCTTCAAGCACATGCTGGTGGCTGGTGAGGACCAATTCATTCTACACACTTAAGTTCAGAATGACTCACACACACAAGTCTTACTACTGCATGGGGATGGGGTGGATGTTGTTTCTCATGTTCTCGTGTATTTCTTTGCTGGAGAATCCTAACTCCTTTTCTCACCCTGAGATGAAGATTAGGAGAGCAGTAGGGAATGTGGAAGGAAAATAGAGCCTCTCTGCAGCTGTATTAAGAGCAAAAGGACACTATTTTAGAGTCCAACTTTGCAAAGAATCATCAATTTGGACTGAAAGTCACTTCAATCTTATTTTTAGTTTTGGCCAACAGCTTCCTTCACAATGCTTGTTTATTGGGTCTTTCTTTACTTTCGGGGGGGGATATTCATTCTTTCCTCACACCCCACATTCTCTGTAGAAAAGTGGGCCTGTAGGTGGAAATCGTAGAGATCCTGGAAAGGCAGGATGGAAATTTTTGTTTGTCTCCAGGATTCTGCATTGAGAATGTCCCACAGATAATTGACTTTAGGGTATAAGGCGCTTTTAACTTTTCTTTTCTTTTTTTATTTAAACCATTGTGATTTACAAAGTTATTCACAGTTGGGAATTAGACAATCAATATTTTAGGACCAATCCAACCATCAGTGTCAACCTCCCTTTACCAATATTCCCAGAGTCCATCCCATGCTATCACCTCCCACCTCAACCTGCCATCTTAATAGGCATTTTTTTTTAAGTTTGGTTCTTAAAGTTTGGATTTCACTGTTGTTGATTCTGACTTGGAGATTTAATTCTGTCCTTTCTTTTTTTTTTTTTTTTTTTTTTTTTTTTTTTTGGTTTTTGGGCCACACCCGGTGACGCTCAGGGGTTACTCCTGGCTATTCGCTCAGAAGTTGCTCCTGGCAGGCACGGGGGACCATATGGGGAACCGGGGGATCGAACCGCGGTCCATCCTAGATTAGCGCAGGCACCTTATCTCCAATGCCACCTATTCTGTCCTTTCTTAAGAAAGGACAATGCACCTGAGACCTTTTGCCCCATTGCCTGTCATTTCATACATATCTTTCTCCTCCCACTCAATTCTTCTTTGCTCCTCACTATGATATGGAGCCTAGGATGTTCTTGAAAAATGCTTTAAGTTTATGTGTCTAGGGATGACCCCCAGTGATGACCATGACTCTTTCCTGCACTGTGTCAATCCTTGAGCCCTTCTATTTGGAGGATTTCAGATATTTCTTTTATCACTGAATATGTAATATGACCCTATCCATATGGAAAGCCACTACTATTCAGTGCCAACTCTTACTCTTATGTGCCTATTGAAGTCTACCTTAGCTGGCAGGAGTTGCATAGCCAAAAGGATCTTAATATTATTTTCCAACTACACAGTGAAGAAAAATGCCATCATTAGGTAACAGAGAGATATCACCTGGGGCCTGATAGTACAGTGGGTAAGGCATATGCTTGATCATGGCCAAACAACATTTTATCCTAAGCATCTCATATAGTCTTCTGAACACTGCCAGGAATGATCCTTGAGCACAGAATCAGGAATAAACCCAGAGTACTTCGGGGTGTGAAAAAAATACAACAACAACAACAACACAACAAGACAAAAATCAAAATTATTATTTGAGCTATGCTAGATAACTCAGACTTAGAGACCCCAACTTTTATTCACATGGGGGAAGCAGCAGATTAAATATTTGATTGACAGGTTCTTCTGAGACCTCCTCATATTGTTTCCCTCTTCTGGAACATGCTTGCTTGTGACCTCTGACCTTAGCTATTACCCTTAGAGAATAGAGACCTGAGAGTCACCCAACGCTAGTTCATGAATGTCTGTAGAGGATGGTAGAAGGAGGGTAGCTAGAGTATCTGACTAACCTGTTTTGTTTCCTGGGCCTCCTTCTTGTCCACTGTCCAGAAAATCACTTCCCTAAATAGGCTGTAGTATAAAGATTAATGAGAATTCTTCCTTGCAAGGTATGGTAGGAATTGAATATGTATTTAAAGTTCTTAGCACAGTACTGGGTTCATGCATGCTAATATGTTGCATGTAAGGTTTCTGGAAGAAGCAGATGTGATCATGCATTTAAAGCTCTTAGCATGGTGCCTGGTTCTTACAAGCTAATACGCATTACTAAGCTTTAGAGGTCTAATAAACCCAAGCCTGCTCCGAAGTAGTCCCATGTGATATAAAGCCACATCACCATCCTCCAAAAGCATCAATGTCAGGGTGAAATAAGATGGTTTGACTCATAAAACTGACTAGCATCATTTCTTAGCCTCTTGGCACATTTCCTCAGAGCCATTTTGGAGAAATGCTACCCAGGAAGATGTATCTGCACACCAACCAATTCAATTCTGAATTCAATTTAATTCTGACATTGGAAAAAATGTCAGAAAGGCTTTTCTAGGTATCTGGGTGCCAGCACCATCACCTCCAGTCTTTGGAAGGCCAAGACAAGAATGTCTCCTGTTGTCATTTCAGAGTATGTGGGCATGTGGTCAGTTTTATCCCTGAGCACTTGATGATAAAAGATTTCCCTGGACACTCACAATAGAGACTTGCTGAGTGTATATGATAAGGAATTGGTACCAAAAAGGGTTTGGAGACAGAATAGGCCCTGAGGGTGTTGTGGAAGATTCTAGAAAAATGGCCCCGCTGTTGATCTTTCATGTTTCCTCTCTTCCCCTTCACTAAGTCACTCTGGGTATTTTAAGGAGCAATGCTGTCTATGCAACGGGGAGAGCATGGTTCCTCCAGGAAAATGAGGAAATCCTGGGCTCAGTTCCCGATTCTATTCCTTGCTCTTCTGTGCCAGCCTGCTGCGACCTGTGCACAGAGGTGATAATGCTTATCTCTGAGTCAGTATCTGCCACATGAGATGAAGTGGGCCCAGAGCCCAGTTCAGTGTTGGACCGGTAGAAGCTGCAGAAGAAATTCTACTTCCCTGTTTTCCCACCTCCCCACACTTAGTCTTGTTACCCATTTATCTCCTAAACAGAGCAGATTCTCCAACCCTCCCTTTTTAACAGAAAAGCCTTTGCCTGCCATCAAGCATTAGCAAATAGTGATTGAGCCGGGAATTTTCTGGGAGGAACCACGTCAGAGCATGCAGCCGCAAATGTGTTCATTTGATTTGTAGATACGTAGTAATTACTTTTCCCCACACAAAACCCACTTGAGGTACTATTAAGCCAAGAAATAATGCTGCTTTTGCTCCTTTTCTTTCAGCCCCTTTGCTCTCGTGAAAATCAGAAACATTCATCTTTGTGGCTCCCTTTACTTCTGGTTCCAGGGAAGTCCATCATGACGCTTTCCCCCTCCCCACTCTTGAAGATAGCATAATTGTCAAAAAATGAATTACTTCTGAGTGCAATTTTAATTCTTTCATTGATAAGGCAATAATCCAAGCAAACACCATGAGATGAAGCTGCAAGTCTGAACATAAAGGAGAGCAGGAGAAAGTTGCACAAATTCTCAAATGTAAAATATAGATTGAGTTGTTCGACATTAAACAGCTGGACTTCTAGCTGTTCTCCCACAAATTTTCAACCTTGGTTTTAGACTCCAAATTCTGAGATCTGGATCTGAGTCAGCAATTGTGCTGACTGAGATCTTAGAGACCAATTCAATCTCTTTGCCCTCTCATCTTCCCATGGAGGTCTTGCACATCTCTTATAGAAGTCTCTTGTTGAAGCAGAAGTGAGGGCAGTTCTAAGACACATTCTAAACACATGCTTTGTTTTTATATTCAGGTGGCAGCTCCTTGGAGTCCCTGACCAACACACCATCCCTACCTCCCGGTGCTTTTACATGGAATCTGACCTGGACAATGAAAGATTCATTTCCTTTCCTGTCTCATCGCAGCCGATATGGTAAGTGCATTTTGAATAGTTATGTAGGAAGTACAATCGTCATCTTATAATTGGGAAGTTGTGAATTTCAGCATGTGGTCTGGATCTCTGGGGATTCTGCCCCTAGACACACAGGAAGTGCTTCTGTGCCTACCCCCATGCTTCCAATGGTCTCCAAACTAGAGCATTCCCCCCAGAAGGGGTCACTCTGGAGGGCTGAATTTTGTGTGTGTCCTTTGGAAGCTTGAGCCTTTGCTGCTACCATATCCTGCTCTCTCAACCATTTGACAATATTGCATGTGTGAAATTCCCCAGCCACTCATTAGCCGCAACACTAATTTGGATTTTGACTCTGGTTTTCAAGATAAATGGTTCTTATCCACAAGTGTTTCTAATAAGGAGGATTATATGACAGAATTGTGATGATGGTTGTAGGTCTCTTAGCACCCCTCAAGAGATTTCCTTATATTTGGGTGGCTCTTTAAATGATCCCAAGCATGTTCTTAGATTTTATGTCAACTTATGTGATCTGCCACTACCTCAGAGGTTGAGAGGCCTGATCACATTCCACTATTACAGAGAGGAAAACCAAGTTTATTAAGATCGTATTGACTAGATTCTCTAAGTACAAAACCAAAATTCCTCCCTGAGACTCACTTTTCCTTGTGGCTGCCATCTTTGGCTGTCCTTTCTTGTGTTCAGGTTGCAGGAGACCATGTTACTTGGGAAAAGAGGCCTTCTTTTCTGTGTCCATCCTAACAATTCATAGGTATTTGGGCCCTGGCAGAAAACAGCTGGTATGGGGTAAGTTGATGTGTACTTACAGTACACATCAGTAATCTGCTCTGAATTCTTCTAGGGAAAGTCTATTATAGTGGCCATAAAGAGTGTCTTCTTCCCTTTTAATCCCCTCACAGACAGGAAATCCTAAAAGCTTTCTACATAGTGAATAGGATAGCTTCTCTCAGTAAGTTGTTAAGCAAAGCATATATGAACCCCACACTGCACTGGAGTCTAGATTACTCTCTGGGCTTAGTTATTGATCCCTATTTCTCAGGCTCTGCCTTTGGGCCCAGACTTCTAAAAAAGAACCAAATTCAATGATAATACAGTAGTAGGGTATTTGCCTTTCATGCAGCTGATCCAGGATGGACCTGGATTCAATCTCCGGCGTTCCATATGGTCCCCCAAGCCAGGAGCGATTTCTGAGCACATAGCCAGGAGTAAGCCCTGAGAGTCACCAGCCCAAAAACCAAAAAAAAAAAAAAAAAGAAAAAACACCAAATCCAAATCTTCTACTCTCTTCCATGCCCATCATGTGCATTTAGTGTAAGCTTATATGAACGGTAAGTTTCATTTCTTTTGTTTGTTTGTTTTTTGGGGGGCCACACCATTTGATGCTCAGGGTTTACTCCTGGCTAAGTGCTCAGAAATTGCCCCTGGCTTGGGGGCACCATACGGAACGCCGGGTCTTACCTTGGCTAGCAATTCTAAGGCAGACACCTTACCTCTAGCACCACCTCACCAGCCCCGGTAACTTTCATTTCTAAATTTCCAAAGTAAATGCATTCAAAACCTTACAACACCTCAGGCTTTCACCCTGCTGCCATGTTTCTTGCAACTCCTCATTCTCCACAGTTGGAGAGAAAGATTAGCAGTTGTCAAAAGATTCTAGATAAGGCGCTCTTCTTGATTTCATTGAAGCCAGACACTGAATGCCATCTTCTGATAAGGACAAGTGTCTATAAATAATTGAATCCCTATGTGTCATTACTGCTTTGGAACCAGGTTTCTAATACAACTGGTTCTTGGTGACATTTTTAATTTCTTCAAAGTCAGTCTCTCCACAGAAACTTTTATAAATGCGGAAGCTCCCCTAGAAATAGGATCTATCTATCTATCTATCTATCTATCTGTCTATCTATCTATCTATCTATCTATCTATCTATCTATCTCCCTCTGAAGAACTATTCAATGACACACTGACATTGAATTTGTTCTCTGTTGAGCTTCTGGAAAGAAATGAAAAGGGGAGAAAATGGAGATGGAGGTGGCAACTGGAGTTCTAGAAGCTTATAACAGCCACAAAACCATGACATACCCTTTTTCTATCCCTAGGATGCTTCTTTTCTCCATAACTAAAGGCAGCCTGTTTGGTCGGCCTCCTTGGAGGCCAACAATGTGGAGCTGCAATATTAATTCTTTTCATATTCTCTGTGTGGCCTGACTCTTCAAGGTTCCCTTTCTGGACAAAGGAGAGTATCCAAATCTTTGGCTTGACATGTTCCATGAGGTACCCTCTTACATCATAAATGTACATCATAAATCATATCATCATAAATGTTCTTGATCCTTGGGCTAGGAAGAGCTCTGATGCTCTTTGGTAGAAAGTTGAAAGAAATTTAGGGTCTTATTTTTTTAATCTTTACTTAATTTGTCTGTGATTCAGAAGGGTCCATCTACCCCATACATAGACCTGGTCTAGAGTGATGTGATTCAAACACAAAAGTGAGTGTCACATTCTTTCCTCTTCAAGTTCCTGTCCAAGAGAAATAATCCAGTAGATGACTGGGCTTGCCAATACAAGAGGCTCCATGGGCTACTATGGAGCTCAAAGTACAGACAGAGCTCATCCCTGATGTGGAAGACTGTGGAAAGCTGAGTCAAGTTTAAGGCTGGGAAAAGCCTTAAAAATATCAGTGGGACCTCAGCCCACATGTCTCTACGAATTGAAGAAGCCGGCAGGCTCAGGTCATAAATCTTTACCTTTCAACTGCTGTGAAAGACATTTTAAGAAATGTTAACAACTTCATTAATTTTAAGGCCTCAAACTTGGGCAGAGAAATTTGACTGGAAAATTGCCGCCTGAAGGGATATAGTTCTTCAGAAGGTGAGAAGTAACAGTCTCAGGGAGTCCCTATAAACACCCGAGGGGGGGGGGGGTCAC
>PVKC010003583.1:0-21997 GCA_004027635.1 Crocidura indochinensis | reverse complement strand
ACCCCCAGTCTGTAATTATCTGCTTGAAGAAAAAGTTTGACCTACCTTTGTGAAGGCTTCCCATATTTCTTCCAATTTACATCAGGGCCTTTTATGTTGTGTAAGATATATTCTCTTCAGGGGCATTTGGTATCAGATTCCAGCACTTTCGGGTCTCTTGTCTTGCTAATTCCCTGACTGGAAGCAAGTCCCACAGAGGCTTTGAGGATTCATAAACAAAGACTTCCCCCACCCCCCTTTTTGTCATCTGACACTTCCAGATTTATCTCTACCCTTGGCTAAAGGGTCAGGTTGTCCCTAACCTCCTCAGGTTCCATCCAGCAGCTCCAGGCTCTAAAAGGTAGTGGCCACAGTGAGTGAAAGTAGGGGTGGGGGTGGGTTTGATTACCTTGAGTTCAAAAGCTACAGGAACACTTGGGCCTTTTGCTTCAGTGGAAGTTGTGTTGGTTCACTCAGTGGTGTGCAGAGTCATAACAATATTTAAAACCTAATCATCACTCTGGACAAGAACTAGATGTTTAAAGGAGATAAAAGAATAAGCATGATACCCTTTCAGTAACAGTAAACCATAATGTTTAAAAAGGGGGGAGAAAGAGAGAGAGAGAGAGAGAGAGAGAGAGAGAGAGAGAGAGAGAGAGAGAGAGAGAGAGAGAGAGAGACTGTCCCCAGAAAGCAGGCAGAGGTGAGGGCAGAAGGGAAACTGGGGACATGGGTGGTGGAAAATGTGCACTGATGAAGATGTTGAACATTGTATGACTGAAACTCAATCATGAACAACTTTGGGTTTTTTTGTTTGTGTTTTTGGGCCATACCCTGTATCGCTCAGGGATTACTCCTGGCTCTGTGCTCAGATATCGATCCTGGTAGGCACAGGGGGTTGGGGGTGTGTGGAGACCATACGGGATGCCAGGATTTGAACCAACATCGGTCCAGGGTTGGCAGTGTTTAAATTAAGTAATTGAAAAATTAATAATTAGGCGTTAGGTGAGCTAAGACAACTGGTAAGGCCTTGTAGATAGAGAAGGATCCAACCTTGAGCACCATATATGGTCCCAAGCCCTTTCTGGAGATATTCCTGAGCACAGATCCAGAAGTAAGCCTTGAGCACAGATGAGGGTGGTCCTCAAATGAAACAAATAAAATTAAAACTCTTATAATCAAATATTCTTTCCTGGAGAAAGAGGGAAGGATGAAGACATTTATTTACTTAATAGAAAAGTTTGATACTTTGTAAACCTCTTTCATTTGCATCCTTTACCCCTCCCTATTTGTTATGAAATTCTGATTGGTGAAAATTATTTCTACTCTATGTTTCCGGTCATGTCAATTGAAGACCAAAGAATTTTATTAGATATGCTCCCACATTTTGGAATGAGTAAGCAATTAGAAAAGACTGAATTAAGTTTTTCTGATTCCAAACAGAGTTGCCACATGATAAAGGTAATTATGAGATCAGTTCCCACTCTGTGGAGAAAACTCTCATTTTCTGAACAATCCAAAGTGTAGACTGCATGGCCAGTCTGACAGTCAAGGATGAAGAAGCTGTAGGTTCTAGACTCCAAATCCCTAAATAGTAACTGTTAGGATATAGAGTAGAAGGACAAGACCACACAATTAAAACAAAACAAAGCACGACTTTATTCCTTCAGCCACAAGCCCCAAACTGACTAGACAAGATGACCTCCCACAGGAGGTAACCCCTCCAGGTCGCAAGTCAGTTTATATAGGAAGGGATGAGGAGGTTATAGATTCTGATAATCTTTAAAATGATTGGCTCGTGTCTAGAGTACCTTCCTACCACTCCCTTGTGTCCTTTTCAGATATGCTACCTGGTATGGTCATATGTCTCTGGGCAGTGTTAATGGAAACTTAGGCTAGAGAAAAAGAAGCCCAAGAGATTTACAACATGGATCCCTCACTACCATTGTCATGATAGTTGTTGGTGTAGTTATTTCTCTAACTACACTTATGGTAGTGAGTGAGAGAAATAGAATGCCTGTCTTGAAGATAGGCAGGGCTGGGGAAGGAGGGTGTTGGGGTCATTGATAGTGGGAAGGTTCCATTGGTGATAGAGGGTTTACTTTTTATGACTGAAACTCAACTTCAAACATGTTTGTAACCATGGTGATTAAAGATATTATATATAATGAAGAAAATTGTTTTAGTTTAAAAAATAAAAAAGCAACATGGATCCCTTTACAAAATTGCATCCCTCCTGTTCAGAACTTAGGGCCCCACATTTCCTTTGATTCTAGACCCTAATAATCCTGGGTATCTTGGATCCCTACCCAGACTCTTCATAGACTCACTAACTCAGGGATCCACCTCCCCAGATACCTTGGACAACTTGTCTTTGATCTCCACATCTCTTTAAGATGACACCCAGCTATCAACCCCAAACAAAGGTGTTCCACCAAAGTCCTCCTTCCTTAAATCTCTTCCTTTAATATGTAAAAGCCCACTGGATTGGTACTTTTGTCTCACTCTTGACTTACTGTCCCATGCCACACACCCCCCCCCTTACCCCTTGGATGAGTATTAGTATGAAAAAGAAAAGGAGTTAGTTTTGGCTTGTTGCTCAGGATACCATGAAGAAGAAGTCACTCTTAAAAGTCACTGATTCTTGATTTTCTTTTTTTTTTATTTTTAATTAATTTAAACACCTTGATTACAAATACGATTGTAGTTGGGTTTCAGTCATGTAAAGAACACCCCCCTTCACCAGTGCAACATTCCCATCACCAATGTCCCAAAAGTATTATTTCTTCTCTGCTACCCTACTTCTTCTCTTCTTATGACCCAGCTGTGTGGGGTTTGGAAATACAGTGCCTGGGGTGATCTCACAACTTGTGGATTTTTATTTTATAATCCCCACCCTAGAACATGGTCTCTGTTATGAGAATTATATTCCCAAAGACATATTGAAATTCTAATGCCTAGTAGTTGATTTCTTAGATGCAGATCTTAGCAGATGCAATCAAGGTAAAATGAGTCTTTTCTGGATCAAAGTGATAGGGCTTGGGTCTTTGTCTGAAGAAACTCAGGCATACTGATAAATGCCAGGTCATGGTGATGGCACACATTAGTGGAAGGCATATAGGACAAAGCATGACTAGAATTGTAGGCCAACACCAGGAACAGGGAGAGAGACCTGTGACTGGGTCTTTTTCAGAGACATCAAGGAGTATATGGCCCAGATGCTGCCTGACTGACAAATTTCCAGCCACTAGAACCATGAGGCAATAACTCCCGGAAGCTGGCATTTTGTAATGGCAGCCCTAGAAAAAAAGATAAAACCCTCAGGCCTCCAGTACTCAGAGCCAACTCTGAAAAAGGAAAGAATCCCTCCCTACATTCCAGCATCCAGGCATAACAACACTATTGTTGGACTTTAAATAAAAGTTCTATTAAAGCTATGCCTGCTTTCAAGTCCAAAGGGACGCATCCAATTTAGGGACCGGTGCTTTTGGAAAGAAAGAAAAATTAGACTTTTTAATTACTTTCTCACTTGCCACACTGCCATGGCCAGACCAGTTAATGTATCAATTTCTTTGATTGAAAAGACCTAGTAAATTAAATTTCTCCCTTTAACAAAATTGGGGGGAGGCAACTTGATTGGGGAAAATCAAGCCTGGAAACCAGAAAGATCCTGGAGCCACCCGCCGTAGAGCGGCTTCAGCTTTCTGGCAGGAAATTTGTTTGATCACATTTCTGAAATTTCATGTGTAATGTGGCTGATATGCTCAGCTGCTCAACTCCCAAGAGACTGTTCTTGGCGAAATGTCACCCCCAACTCCCTTGTGGACCATTGTTAGCATTGTCAGCAAAGTTTTCTTATAAAGCTCTGGTGGCTCAGGCCTGTCTGTGGGTTCTCTTCACAGTTCTGCACCACTGAGCTGAGAAGTCAGATCTTCCTTAGTTCATGCCTCTGGGGGGTTTATCTACAAGGTCTCTGGATGTTTTACAAAAAGGGAGAATCTCAGAGGAGAAAGTTATCCTCCATCCTCCAGGACCAAAAGCAGATGTCTGTCCACTGAGGATCACTGCCCTGTTGACAACCAAGTCACTCAGCCCTGGGAAAGGAAACAAAAAAGCAGTTAGTTCATGTTTGACGAAAGATTAGTTTTAAAATGCTCGCTTGCTTTTACCTTTAAAACTAAGACACAGTGAGCCACTCAATAAATCCCAAACAATTTGTCTCTGTCAATGGCAGGCTAAGTAAGGAGAAGCAGAAAGGATATAAGTCCGATTAAAAGATAGCCAGAGAGTGATTGGCCAACTGACACTCAGACCAGAAAAGCAAGTCAAAAGAGACTAATTTAAAACACTTATCTAGGAAGAGAAGGAAAGAGATGGAGAATGATGGATGAAGGATAGAGACAGAGATGTGAAGAGGGTCACCCAGGGCTTTCTGATCTCCTGACTATCTGCCTTTTCCTGCTAACCTGGTCTCAGGTGACTCTATAATGCCAGCTCCTTTTTGAGAGTCACTTCCTCATCCCATTTGTGACACTTCTATATCCCATATTGTCCCCCCACCCCGTGCACGCGTGTGTGTGTGTGTGTGTGTGTGTGTGTGTGTGTGTGTGTGTGTGTTTGAGTGAGTGTGATATGCCATTGAGAATGGAGGATGGGCATCAACATTATTTGGTTTGGGCCACACCTGGCAGCACTCAGGGGTTACTTGTGGATCTTCATTTAGAAGCTACTCCTGGTAGGCTCGGGGAATTATAGGGGATGCCAAGGATTGAACCTGGGTCAGTCATTTGCAAAACAAACACTCTCCCAACTGTGCCATCACTTGGGTTCCAAGCATCGACATTATTTGAAGACTGGTTGAATACTTGTACCTGTCCCTGCGGAAGACACATAAAAGATATTCAAGGAAACCTTGAGGAAGAGCTAAAGCTATCTGCTTGATGACCAGAGCAATACTAAAACCAAGTTTAAACTATGAAATGTAGGACTGTTCTGTAAGACTGTTCTGTAAATGGGAGATATCTAAAGAGATAAAACAGCTGGACTAGCTTTGTTTCCCAGGAACCACCAAGACCAGCTAGAAGAGCGTCCAACAGAGGGAATGTTCAAGAATAGGTCAAACTCTCTGACCAGAGATTCAGAGAACCAGGCAGCAGTGAGGAGTCTGAAGGATTTGCTGCATTGGCCCCAGATACAGACTTGATCCTCCATATGAAGCACAGGCTGGAGAAGGAAGAGCAGGAGGAAGTTGGAGGAGAGTTTCAGGCTATCTGGTGAACACAAATGCCAGTGTCCATTCAGCAGACTCGAGCTTAAGAAAACAAGTATTTAGAAATACTGTGAATGAAACAGGGAACAGGAAAAGCAGCAAAGATAGATAATGACCAAGACCTGTAGAGAGAGAGAAGGTGGTGGTGTAACATGATTAACACACTAAATTTAAAGTGCCTTCAGGACTTCCAGGAAAAGTTGTACATTCAAGAGTAAATTTAGGTCTTGTTAGTCAATGCCTTGTAGTTGAGACTGTTGACATGAAAACTCAGGGGAGATCATTGTATTTTAGAAGTGAATAGAGAAAGAACGAGATCCAGTAAAATGGAAATATCAGTGGAGAATCAGAAGATAGAAGTTCTACAGAAACTAGGAAGATGCAGAATTTCAGAGGTTAAAATAGATACTATTGAGGCTGACTAGTAACTATGTAGAATGAGGGTCTGAAAGAAATCCTTCATTACTATTTCCAATATCTTTGATGCTTTTCATTCTCCCTCAATCTCCCATATTTGCAATTCTCCATCCCAGTGCATTCCGATGATTTGTTTTCTCACCTTTAAGGCTGTCCTCAAAAACCTCACAATACAGAGTATTTCTAACCAACTAGAAAGATATGTCCAAAATATAGGCAGGAAAAGAGTGATTAAAAAGTGATCAAACAGAGAGGACATCCTTGTAGGATGAAATGCCTTGTCCAGGAAAACCTTAGATGCTAAAGTTTATATCAGAAGAGTCCTCAAGTTAACAGGACTTCAACAGGCCCAATGACTCAAATAATTTGGTAAGTGAGAAATTCACAATGAGGGTATTTATTGTGGTTCATAGTTCTGCAGCAAGGACATTATCTATCTGAAGATGAGGAAACAGTGGCCACAAGTTGCAGCCTGCAACTCTGTCTCTCATCTTTTTCTAAAAAAACAGGTGAAGAGTTGAAGTGATAATACAGTGGAAAGGGTTTTGTCAACCAGGGTTCAATCCCTGGTACCCCATATGTTCTCCTGAGTCCACAGGATTGATCCCTGAGTGCAGAACCAGAAGTGAGCTCAGAGCACTGCTGAGTGCAGCTGGAAAGAATAAATTTTAAAGAAACTAGGTGACCCTAGTATTTCTTTCTTCTTAAATTCTTTTTTAATAACACTCACATGGTATGTCATATGGCTCTTGACATCAATAATATTCTGATTTGTTCTAAGTTAGGCCATTTCTAGACCAATGCTCATTCTCTAAGAAACTTATTAGATGGTGACCATCCTCACACAACCTGGGACTTCCCTGATGGTTTCTTGAAATTAAACTACTCTACTAATTTGAATTTAATACCTTTTATGGTCCAAGTGTAAAGTAGGTTACTGGATAAAGCAATAGTCAGTAAGTTTAATTTACACAACAGCAATACAGAAATGTTAAATAAATGTCCTCTTTTTCTCTCTCTTCTCTCTCTCTCTCTCTCTCTCACACACACACACACACACACACACACACACACACACACTCCCAAATTTCTCTGCCCCTTACAGGGACTTTAGTTTGTCTTTATAAAAGGTCTAAGATAGTTTTCCAACGCTGTCTGGTAGTTACTTCTATTCTGAGTTACTTAGCAAAGAGATTATCCACAGTAGATTTGGTAGAGTTTTCATCTGGGCTTTACCATGTTGTAAGCATTCATCCAGCAATTGAACCACATTAACCCCCAATTAGAGTAGCCTGTAATCTAGTGAACTTCACTCTGTCCTCATTTTCTTGACATGGATGAGAATGTAATGTCTTTCCATAGAACTTTGATAGTCTGGGATTGCCATTTTCCTCCTAGTTTAGTTGTTGAAGCCCCACAAAGTTATGATTCCTGAACTGTAAGCTCTTTGAACTTAGGGCAACTACATCTTCACAATTCCTTTTACTTAACCCAGTGCTGGATCTTTTCTTTCCAACGTGAAGCTTTTCCACTCTCAAGGTCTTCCATTTCACTAAAGGGGCGTTCCATCAGCCCTCTCATTCTTTTTCATATTAATTGCTCTCAGAAAGACATGCTTCAATGGGGAAACAGTTCCTTAACTGAACATACTTTGATTTAGAATCAAAATTTGTGACTTGAACTACCTGTGGCAAGCTTATTTTTTCTCTTCTCAATCTAAAAAGAGCATATTCAGCAGACATGAGTGAGTTCAGAAATGTTTGTTTTGACAGCTTTGGGACATCTGAGAAATTGTATACAGAGTATTTCTAACCAACCTACAAAGATGTGTCCAAAATATAAGCAGGAAAAGACCTGATAAAAAGTGACAAAAGAGAGAGGACATCCTTGTAGGATAAAAGTTCTTGTCCAGGAAAACTTCAGATGCTAAAGGACTCAGGAGAGTCCTTATATTAACAGGACAGCAGGACTTCAACAGGTCTAGTGACTCAATTAACTTGGTAGGTGAGCAATTCACAATGATGGCAAATTATTGGGGCTCATAGTTATCCAGGTAAGGGCATCATCTATCTTAAGATGAGAACACTGAAGTCAAAAGAGGTTGATGATCTGCCCATAGCTTGTGTCAAAGCTGAGATCCCAACCCAGGTCATCTGACTAGGGAGACCCTACACCTAGTGCCTTGTGGATCTCTCTCTCTTTCTCTCTCTTTCTCTCTCTCTCTCACACACACACACGCAAATAACAGAGGCAGCATATTTTCTTGTTAGTTAAGCAGTGTCTTTCCTCTTGTGTCACTCATCACTGTCATCCCCTCCTCTTCTCATCATTTATATTCCTCAGCTTTCCAGCAGCTGGGCAGGCTAATGTGATCTTGTAGGTCACACCTGTGTGGGATCAGTGCCATATTGGTGTTGATAAACCCTTGGCCAGGAGGATCTAGTTGCCTCAAGATCCTTTGGAGAGCATCTCCACAAACAAGGACCTGAAAGCTTAGTCATAAGGACCACAGCTCTTCAAGTCACACCCTCAACCTCATGACAGTGTTCCCTATGACATCTCAGACAGATGTTACCAATTGTCTAGAAGTCTGGGCAAGGATGAAGGGGAAGAGGTACAGGTAGGTATTGAGTTGGAGGTTGTATTTCTAGATCTGGTAATTATAGAGTTTACTTCCTCCCTCTAGGACCCACTCTTGAATCCTGCTTGTTGTCTGAAGATTAAGAATAGCTTTGATTCCTGATGACAGCCACTCTTGTGGCCTGACCCTGAGGACAGATTTCCATGTGCTCAGGGACCAGCTGCTTTGCTGATCCTATCTAAGGAGAAACTAGACTTGTTCTCATGAGAAGCCAATGGACTACATATCAGTAGCCTGGTTCTAGATGCCAAAAGCCTTTTCCCTTCCAAACTCTTAAGCTCAGTGACTTTCTACCATTACCTGTACACAGTTGTCCAAAGGTAGACCATTGCTGCTTTGTGTCCTTATAATTGCCTTCTGAAACCTGAAGATTTTTCTCTTAAGTGATAATATGATCCATGCTATAATTTCAAGTCATATAATCCATCCTCAGAAGTCCTACAAGCACACTGAAATATGCTTATTTGAAGATGTGAAGTTATTATTATGAAGAAATATTACATTCCCATCTTCCCGGAGTGAGCTATTTTTTTCTATATAACTTTGCAAATTACTAGCTATTCCTTTCCTATGGGTCAAAATTCTTTCCAACTTTCAAGACACAAATTCCAAATTATCACCTCCATGGGACTCTGGTTGTCTTATTCTGTGTCCCAAGTCTCTTCAGAGATCTTCCTACTGTGAGTCAGCTGTAACCAGGCCTTGCTGGTCTGTCCTGAAGAGATTCAAACTTCATGTCAGACCAGTATATGCCCTTATTTGAGTTTCACTGCAGGAAAAAGCCCCATCCACATTCACCTTAACATATAGCAGCTACTCACACACAGAGCAAGAAGGGAGTGTTTCATGCTTTGTGGTGAAAAACTTTCATGACCAGAATCTTCCCCTGGTGTTTATTTTTAGAGATCACAACCAACATTATATTGGAGTAACCACTGTCAGGGCTCAGCCATATTTGTTGTCAGGGATTCAAACCAAAGTCAGCAGGATGCAGCAAGTATATTAACCTCTGTAGTATCTATGTAGCCCCATTTCCTTCTGGTTTCATGGGTCCACATTGTTCAGAGCTCTTCTCTGATATTCTGACTTCAGAATGGCTGGCCACAATATTGGTGATGGAAAATCCACTCAGACTTTTACCTTCCCCTGGAGCTAACTTCAATCATTTCGAGCCTCCACTGACTGCTAGAAGTCTTCCTGGAAACCACTGGTCAAAACCTGAAGTTTGAAGCTCTACTTGGGTTCATTTTATTCCCCCCTCTTGCTTCTGCAGACCCTAATAGGATTATGTCTCCTTTGCCTCATGGTTTTACACTGCTTGAACATCTTCAACTGAAATGAGACTAGTCAACTTTGGAAAGACTGAAGTTTTCCTGACTTTCCATCTGCTGTTTTGGAATGAGAATCTGTGTCTCTGTATTGCCGTATTCCATCTGTATTGCTGCAGTGTTCCCAGATAAGAGAAAGGAGGATTAAGCTTTCTGTTCTCTCATTGCTGGGGTGTGGAGAGGAGTAGAAGCAGCTTTGTCTTAATTTCTGTGCATCTCCTGAAATCTGCCCTGGGGGTTTAATGGAGGGAGGGAGAGGGGGAGGGAGGGAGAGAGAGTAGGAGAGAGGGAAGAAAGGAGGGAGAGAGAGAGATCTCAGTCTCTGCTCTGGACTCTATGACCCTCCCCCCATAACTGCTAGGCTCTCCTTTTTATAGTAGGACAGTTGTCAGTTACAGGGAGGGGGCATATCACAGTCCAGGGGGGCATTTCCCAGTTCAACTGTCATTACAGGGGGCATCATCACCTTTTAACAGTTTGACTAATTCCCTTAAATACACCAATACCCCATTATGGGTGGGGGCTCTCTCTCTCTCTCTCTCTCTCTCTCTCTCTCTCTCTCTCTCCAGAGACAGTCTTCCAGGGCTGTGTTTCTGTAATTGATTGATTGAAGGAGACTTGGCCCTTCCTCACTGCAGCTTGATTATAAGTGAGCTAAGCAGATGTCTTGAATTGGGTGATTGGTTCCCAGATGCATTCTAGGGAACAAGCTGGTGGGAAGGGAATGACTGATTTTAGTTCTAGGGTCCCAAGATAGATGAAAATGGATATTGGTTGTGGATGGGGGCAAGCAAGGGCTAGGTTTGGTACTTAGTCTTATGAAGTGAGTCACCAGATGTTGGTGGCAGCTGGTGGATTAATATCAAAGGTGACTGGTGAGCTAAGTGTCCCTTTAGGAGATAACCCAGAAAGAGGGAGTAGAAGTCCCTAATCATCTGAGCCTAGACTGGGATTCTAATGGCAGCTGGCCAGAACCAAGTAAGAGAGCCTGCTTTGGCCATCTGCCCATAAGGGGAAATGAACTTAGAATGGTGGAGAAGGAAGAGGACTGATCATTTATTAATTTCACCTCTTCCTATTTTCAAATGAGAAAACTGAGTCCTAGAGAAATTAAAGCATCTCTCTGAAGTTACACCACAGAGCCAGGACCAGAAACCAGTCTTTTAATGACCTCTTCTAGGTCAACTGTGATTTCCATTCCAAGCAGCATTATCTCAAAGTCAAAGTTGAGTATGGTATCACTTTCTGTCTTTGGTGTTGGAATGCACCCTCTCTCTGTTCCATGCCATGGTAGAGACTGGATCTCCCTGTCAACTGCAAAGGTGGCCCCCAGATTTCATAGTAACTGAGATGGTGTTTGAAGCACTGTACTCAGTGCTTGTATGTATTGCAGCTACTCATTCCTCATGATTTCCTGAGGTGTTGCCTGATTTCATCTCATTTTACCAATGAGATGAAATCATTACCAAGTGGAGGCATGAGAAAATTAAGTTGTGTGACTGAGACTATACTGCAAGATGGATATGCTGCAGAACCCAGCATTCACCAAGGACAGCTGACTTTATATGGAATCTTTGCTTCTCATCATTTCCCAGATACTCTCTTGTTCATGGGATTTGGATATAAAACAGAAAAAAGGAAAAAGGCGCCTGTTGTAATCAACAGAGTTGATGGGTTCTGTATGTGAGTTGAAAACTAAGTTTCTGGTGGTCATTCTGAGGCACAGGGTCAAGATGAAACTAACAGACCTGAAGGACAACTCCTGATGAAGACCACATTTCCAGGGTCATTCCTTTATTTAATTATATGGAAGTTTGTGACTTTTGTCTGAATCCCTCTTGTGATCAGTATCTATGATTAATACATGAGAAAGCCAAGACCCAAGAGATTCAATGAATTGACCCAAGACATGAAACAATTTGGGCCTGATTTGGAAGAGTTTCCAAGAAATTTCCAGTGGTCTGTTCTTGATGCTGTCCCCTCTCTGTCTTTACTCTAGCTCCTATCCATAAGTAGACCTGATCTCTACAATCATCATAAGTCACTCTGGGCATGAAATCACAGTGGGGATGAGAGAAGGCAGCAAACCTAGTTGGAGATGAGTTGTGGTATTGAAGCATTGGTATATATTTGAAACCTAGTCATGTATGGTTTTGTCCCATTATTTCAGAAAAACTGTCTAAATTTGGGGGAAGACTTTTTGAATTGCTTAAAGTAAATTTTGTTTTAACAGTGAATAATAATGATAACAATGAGTATCATGGCTCTGGGACTGGATTTTATAACTAATTCTACCCCCAATCCACTGTGCAATATTTGGTGTATCCAGCCTCTCTCTGAACCTTAGCTCCTTCATTTCAGATCTAAGGTATTTCATGACCCTGAATCAATGATTGGAAATTTCTAGAAAATACACTGTGAAAGGGAAACCCTGCCTTATGCTACAGGAGTCGGGGCCAATCAGGCAGTGGCCTTGGACCAGATGCAGTTCTTAAGGGTTGCTATTTTTTTTGAGAATGTTGGCTTCTGGGCTTCCATGTGATGAACCATAGTTTCAAATATGAAATTCTATTATGGGCCACCTAGAAGAGAGCTGCCAAATAGTTATAATGCAGAGGACGGATCTTTATTCAGCACACTTATCAGGCTTCTCAGGAAGACACTGACTTTTGGTCATGACACCTTGGAAGCAACCCAGTATTGGTTTTATAATGGCAGTGAGCCAAGCCCGTGGTCGATGAGATGTGTGGTTCATGCTGCTTGACCTGGCATAGGCCTGCTGCTGTCTGAGGAGACTGACATTGGGAAGGCTAACCTGGAGAAAGGAACATCACATGGTATGAATGACAGTATCCATCATATTACCTTGGAATTTTCCTTGTCAGGACTTGGCTTGCTCACCTGACCTTTGAGTTATCACCTTTCTCTTGGGAATATAGTTGACTACAAATGTGACTTCAACTAGTATCCATCTCTGATCCTACATATCAATACCAGGTATAGCTCTGACTCAACATACAATGGGTTAGGACCAGATAAGTCAATCATAAATAGAAACTGTCCTTAAGTCAAACTTGCTTTAAATACCCCTAGCCCACCAATATAGATTGAGATAGGTCACCTTGAACCATCTCACGACCCTTCCACTAGCCTACAGAAGTCTAACCATCTAACATAGAAACTGTTTAATAACCGTGCCAACTGGCTCACATCACATATGAAATACTATGACGAAAGTGAAAATCACAATGGCTGTGGGTTTTCTTTCATTCCACACCCTCCACTGATCACTAACTGTGCCTTCAGAATGAGGCATTGAGAAAAATAATTATTGGATGATGCAGAGACTCCAGCAACAATAGCTCCAATTTCTTTTAAACGTGCGTCACTTGTAACCATTGTCAACTGAAAGGGTAGAAATCACTAGGAGCCTGAAACTTTGTAGAAAATACTAAGGATATTGTCATCTGTCACCCATTGGAAGCTTCGTGTACTCAGAGTTTCTCTTGATTAATAGGTTTCCCTTGGTAAACACAAAAAAATGTTTTCAAAGGGATATGGCCATTCAGTGAAAAACTTAGCTGATTTTCTTGAGGAATTTCTCCAATCTGGGAACATGCATCATTGCACTAAATCCTATAGCAGTTCTAAATTTGGCCTTATTTCTAAGATGACCATGATCATCATTTAGAGAGAGATAGAGTGTACCACCACTTGCTGACATGTGGTCGAATCAGATATCAATGTGAGGTCATATGATGCATCCCTGATTAGTCATTAGGAGGATAATCAAATTCTTTGATGAATGTCACACAAAGTATTATAGAGCTGGATAAACCATACTGGTCAGTATTCAACAAGTGTGGGATCCAAGATCAGGCCAGCCATTTCCTTGTAGTTAAACATCAGGTCCTGATAAGTGAAGGCAAAAAAGCATCTGGAACAAGAAAGCAGGTAAAACCATAATTTAAAACTAGTAGCGGGGCCCGGGAGATAGCAAGGAGGTAAGGCGTTTGCCTTTCATGCAAAAGGTCATCGGTTCGAATCCCGGTGCCCCATATGGTCCCCTGTGCCTGCCAGGAGCAATTTCTGAACATGGAGCCAGGAGTAACTCCTGAGCACTGCCGAGTGTGACCAAAAAAAAAAAAAAAAAAAAAAAAAAAAAAAAAAAAAAAAAAAAAAAAAAAAAAAAAAAAAAAAAAAAAAAACTAGTAGCAAGCCAGATGCTTTCCTGTTTTCAGACATGAATCCTGTGTCTGATTATCCAGTTGTCTCAACTCTTTCATAGGTTTGTGCTGATCAAAGAAAATGCTTACCACAAACTCAATCACTTCTGCTGGGACCCTGAGGCCTGCCAAGAAACATCAGATGTCTTGAATCAGATGTCATCAGTACTAGGAGCCCTAAAGGGAAGTGCTGAGCCTTGGGCCGAGTTATACTATGGGTCTGGCTTTCTTAATACATATCTAGTGTAGTAAGAAACTGTAGTAACTTTCTTACTATAGTTCTAAGTGTACTGGACTCACCCAGGACCCACAAGGATAGATTTTAGTGCCCATTCCCTTCCTCCCTCCAGCTGAGCCCTGCCATCTCTCCTAGTGCCCAATTGCTTTCATCATCTCTTATGTCTTGATTCAACTTTCATTTCACTTGCCTTTGAACCCACAGTTCCCTGAAATCAAGGCCTCAAGATAGAACCTATAACCAGTCACTGCTCTAAGGAGACTTCTCCTATCATCATAGATGGCATTCTTCTCATGAAACAATCAGAGAGAACTGTTTCCAGAAACTTCCTTTATAATTTTTTTCATGATGGAAGTGGATAGAAAGTGGATAGTGGTGAATTTAGCTCTGTTACTCAGCAGGCTCAGGAAAGTGCATCTTTTTCTATCACTCCACTCTGCACACTGATGATTAGATGCTTCGTGACCCAAATGGATGCAATTAAAAGGTGGGTGGGATCTCAGGTTTCTCCAGAAGATCACAGTCACTTTGCTGCACTGTTCTACACAGAGGAACAATGTGATACCCTGCAGGTGGTGGAAAGGGGGTAAGCCTTCATCATAGGACAGAGGTGCAGACATGGTGTCTTATAGTCTATGACATAGATAATTCATGCATTTCCTATGCAATCTTTCATTTGTTGGTCCTGGATTCTGATTTGAATCTAGAGGCTGATGGAGATGCCTTGGTTCTCATTCTCCACTGCTCATAGCTGTTCTCTGTTCTTTGAACAAACAGAGTAAGAAACTTCTCAACCTTGGTTTCCTCATCCTCTGTTCCTCTGTGGTCCTGGAGATGAAGTAGAGTGTCATAAACCCAGTTCCCTAAAGTGGTTAGGAAGGGGAGGGGCATTCTTCACTCTTCCCTGGGTTTTGACCCACCTCAGCTGTTGGGTAAATACAACAACTAAATTAGTTGTTAAATACAACAACTTTGTCCCTCCAAGTCCTGTCTATAAGCAGATTTTGACCCCTACCTCTTAGGCCCCAAGTTAGGGAGGTGTAAATAAGAGCAATTTCAGAAGTACCCTAGGCCTAAAGCATCAGAAAATGTCCAAATGAAATGAAAATCAAATTGGTGTTTCTCAAAAAACATGACAAACATGAAGGCCCTAAGACCCATTTGACAAAGAGAACCCAGGGGCTTGATATTTTTAGACATCAAAATACAGGGACTCTCTAAAGAACCTCACACAAATGAGCTGAGATCTCATGGAACTCCCATTTTATTGGAAACTCAGGGGCACAACTTTGTCAGCTAAGAATGACATTTGTCATTCTTAAATGAAGAATTTCCAGTGAGCCCAGATGGCAGCCATGTATCTGCTTAGTCTACTCCATGAGAGCATGTTTGTCCTATGCATGATCAGCTACCAGGCTCTGCAAACTCATAGATCTGTGAATAGCTGCTATGTCCTGCTGGTATGATGGGTTTTTGTTATCTGTTCTTCTATATCTGCACAGGGCACATTTGTCACGCTGTGTCTAAGCTGACATGCCATCCACATAACCAAATAGGAATAGCATGAGGATAATTGGAGAAGCAAAATGCAAAAATAGAATCTCAGTTGGTGAAACTTTGGGAGAGGCCTGTGTAGGTATTTTATATAAAATACCCATGTGGGTATTTTATCACCTGATTGGGTCATATACTGATAGGGGCGGGGGAAGTATTCTTAGCCTTCCCAGAGAATCAAGGTTTGGTGGTTGTTCCTCCCCTTATGCGAGTCATTTTTATGCTACACAACATGAAATGTTGGATTGGTTTTGCCCTTGTAGTCTGCTACCAAGCCAGGTACCTGGCAAGCTGGTTGGAAAGATTAAGGCAGAAACTACAATTCATGGGCATCAACTTCTAGCAGCAGCTCAATCCCCCAGGGCAGGCAGGACGATGTCAGGACCAATATAATATGTCGGCAGCGACTAGCTTGTCAACTCCAACAATGCGAGCTCTGCCTGTTTCAGTTTGCCATTCGAAAGGTGAATTGTGTGAATTGGGAAAGGGCGAGTGGTATTAACCTTAGGACCAGAAGGATGGCTGTGCCTGGGGAGCAGCAGGTACATAAATCTGGACTGGCCAGAAAGCAGAAAGACACTTAATAGAAGTGTAATTGAAGGATTTTTTTTCTCATCCCCTTGCACTTAGGTAGTTTGGCTCATGTCAGTGGGAAATATTTTACTGTCACTTGGGGGCAGGGCCAGTTACCTTTGGATGCAATTAAAGGACAATCTAATGCCCAATTGCTTACACCAAGAGATGCCCCACTTACCTTCTTCATTCTGAAAGTCTACACCCCCAGACTCCTCGAGGAGCTGAAGGTAGTGACAGACCCTTGAAGTGGCTGTTAAAATACACAATGATAATTGGGAGTTAGCACCCATTAGCCCTGACATACAAGCTGATTGATCACATTAGAGCTAATGCTTTGGCGAGCAAAGACTTTGAAATCTTCAAAAGTCAATCCGTTCTCTTGTTTTGCGGCACAGATCCCCCTTCCTTTGTTAAAATGACCTGTCAGCCCCCTTGTCCGACCACTTCACTAAGTTTTACTCTTTTTCTGTCATCGGCTGGGCAGATAAAATATGAAAACGTTTCTTTGAGAAATAGAAGATCATGAAGGATTTTTTTTTTAGAAAACATAGACTTTCCGTCTCAGTTTTGATTTAAAGAATTGGAGCTCCTTAGAGCTGGAACCAGGCTCTCTCTGCCTGCTGGCTTCTAGAAGTATCTCTTCCAAAACCCGGTTGTTATTGTGTTTTAGATGAGGATGCCAAGACCACACCTGCGAAGAGTCAAGAAAGGACATGAGCTTAGGTTTCCATAGTCCCAGTCCATTAGTCTGTCCATGGTATCACATTCTTTTGTCTTGTGAAAGGGGAAAATGAGACATAATAGATAATTTTGCAACAAATTTGTTAATTCACCTGTGAGCAAGAGGTATCCTCCTGGTGAGTGAAGAATCTCAGCCATGTTGGCTCGTCCTCTGAGTGGGGAAAGAAGAAAGAAGAGAATTGCCCTGAAATGATTTGGATAGAAGGATGGGTTAGAAGGAGCAGGGTTAGTATTATTAAAAATAATATTTGCTTCCTCCTTTATCTCTCCTCTCCCTTCTCTCCTTCCTTCCTTCCTTCCTTCCTTCCTTCCTTCCTTCCTTCCTTCCTTCCTTCCTTCCTTCCTTCCTTCCTTCCTTCCTTCCTTCCTTCCTTCCTTCCTTCCTTCCTTCCCTTCTCCACTGCCCTAACCTTGCCTTTCTCTTTTCAGGAAGGTGAATTGATCAGACTGGCCATTTGGGTGGTTAGCTTTGAACTCTCTTTAAACCTCTCTTCTTCACAGGGCAGGGCCTGGGTTTTTACCTTTGCATGTACCACAGAACAGGCTGTAGACACAGAAGTTGCCTTACCTGCTACTTTCATCAGAAGCTTGAGAGCTAGATCCTGTCAGTGCCAATTACAGGGGAGGAAATTGGGGCCAAAGGTTAATTTTTCCTCTCAACTCCAACTGAGAAAAAAGCAGAGCTGGCTCTAACTCCCTGTTGTCTGGTTGCAAAAGCGAGGCACTGCCCACTTGCCTGCTGAGCCCTTCTCTCCATGTCACAGATGGCAGCTTCACATGGGCCAGTGTTTTTGCTCTCTTTCCTCCCTTCTTCTCTGGGTGTACCATAATTGTGTTAAGCAAAGAAACTCCATTTCTTACTCCATTTTTCACCAATATGGAGGCCAACAACATGGACAGTCCTGAGTGGCATGAGTGAAGGTGACAGGGAGTAGTGGTCAGGAAATGGGGTGGAGGCTGGATTTCTGGACATGACAGGGCCCTGTGATGTCCTAGATACCAGATGGCTTGACCTTCTGACTACTATGTCTCTGCAGGGCTGGAATGCAGCTTTGACTTCCCCTGTGAGCTGGAGTATTCCCCGCCTCTGCATGAGCCTGGCAACCGAAGCTGGTCCTGGCGCCGTGTGCCCTCCGAGGAAGCCTCTCAGATGGACCTGCTGGATGGGCCTGAGGCTGAGCGCTCCAGGGACATGCCCAGAGGTAAGGGGGACACCGAATTGAGGCTGTGTGGGCTGGTCTTGACTAAAATATTGTCCATCTTTGCTCTGTCCCATACTGCCTGCTTATGAGTCTGTACCTCTTCTTGTCCTTTGACTTCTGGCCAAAGAGCTGGATAAACAAGTCCAATCTCCAGGTCAATGGTATGATTCTCCACTGGATTTCCCACTGCAAGGTGTAAGAGGATGTATTCCTCCATTGTTTGAAGTGAAGGTACCAGATAAAATGTGACTTTCCCTCATGAATTGGAGTTTCACTGGAGCAAGAAATGGCCTTTTAGCATAAAAACTTTTCAGGTGATAGTTGGGCCCATGGAGGCTAAAAAGTACTTTTATACTAAACATTTCAAGTTGAACTGGGGTTTCTACTTTTCTATGTATTAGAACCTAGCTTGGAAACCACAGCAGATCTGGGTCCAGGATTAGTTTCAATGCACTTGATAGAGATTCTGGTTGTATCTTCGGTGCTCTTGGTGCTGCCAGTAGTCCCGTGTTGTTGTTGAATGATTGGAGAATGGTTGAGATATGCTATGGATCTTTGATGGGTATTTGTTGGCTCTTTGCTATCTAAAGAGAACTGTGGTAGCACTTACCCCTCATCTGACCTTCAGGTCTCTCTAAGACACATTGTAGAGTTCCAGTTCCTTGGGTCCACAAAATGACTTACCCAAACATGAAAGTTAATCATGGGAAGAAATGAGAGCTTGAATGGTTCAGACCCAAATGTGCTTTCACATTGCTGTTAAGGATTCCCTCCAGCCTGTTTTCTTGAATTCCAGATTGGTAAGAGAACTGAGGTGCTTGGACAGGGACAGAGAAATGCTATAAGTCCCACAGCTTGATGGTATGCAGCAAGAAGGACCCTCGACCTCTGTTCTCACCACCACTCATACTTCTTTGTTGGAATAAAATGTAGTTTCTCACTGCAGTATCTCGTAGCGTGAACTCAGAGTATTGTATTTGACGTCTTGGTTTCATCGGTGTTTCAGTGGCATGCACACTGCATTGCTTCAGCCAACCTTTGGGATTCTTCCTGTTAGAATTCCCAGCCTCTAAGCAGTTAGGACTTCGGTGCATTTTGGCATGGCAGATTATTTATAGTCTGAACATGACTGAGCTTTGCTCACAAATCAAAGAATGATTATCTGTAGAAGGCTTGGTTTTGGGGCTGATGGTTTCAGGTTCTTTGCTACAAGTTTGAGAGAGATAGGACTGGGTACGGCTCTAGGGAACGTCAGAGTCATACAGAAATGATGAATACTCCAAGATGTGAATGTCAGCCATGACCACTAAGCCACAAGATACCTTTTATTTTTGTGTTCTTCTATTCTTCTTTCTTAAAAATTATTTGAACTTGATGTCTATTTTAACTTGACTTCATGGTTAATGTGTGTTCTGTGTGTTTTTTTGAGGGGTAACAGGTTTTTTGGGGGGACATTGTGTGCCCAAGAGTGCATTTGAATTTCTGGAAAAATCTATGAAATTAGTTGCTAGGCCCACTAAAATTAAAATAAATTAAAATAAATAGATATAAATTTCTGACTTAGTCTATCTGAGATGGAAACTAAAAACAGTTGTGAATGTGTTCTAAAGTAAATATATGCAGGAGGTTAGTATGCCACCTCTGTTGGATTTGAGCACACCCTTCAGGTCCCCACTTAGGTGCTAGCAGCCATGTGTGGGACTCTGAATCTTGCCACAACTGGTTGCTTTATTGCTTATGTCCAAACGCTCTTTCCCCAGGAGGTCACCCACCATTCACACTTTGCATTAATCATTCATCTGCCTTTTTTATGGCCTCACCCCTTAGGAACTTATCCAAAACCAACATATTGATTAGCTTGTAAGCTTACACATAAACGGGATAATACAGTGGTTTTGTGATTTGTCCATTTTGATGTAAGCTGTTATGCTTCATTTGGGTGTTGAATCCATTATATGCAAATACCACAGTTTATTTTCTACCATCATTCGACATTTGGGTGGCTTCCAGGTTTTTGTGATTAGCAACAAGACTATAATAAGCCTTTTTATATATGTCTCTTGAACCTAGAACTAGGAATAGAATTGCTGGGTTATAGAGCTGCAACAGCTTTGATATCATGGGAGATACCAATTTATTTTCCAGAGAATGATGTCAACTTCTACTCTTACCCACAGCATTTTAGGGTACTTCCTCATAATCATGTTCTCCCAGTGCCTTCTGTTGTCAGATTTTGCCCCCCAATATTCATCTGGTTGGTGAAATATACTTTTTTCCACTGCAGTCTTTCCTAATATGTATTCAGGGTATTTTATTTTTGGTTTGATAATGATTGAGTTCTGATCACGATTTCATGATGTCAAGAGAGAGGATTGAATGCATAAGCTGTGGAGTCATATTTTAGAACTTTAAATATCAATGTTTTTATTATGTTTGAGCAATTTGTAAAGCAGTGCTCATCAAACAAGGGACTCCTCTGAGTTGTTTTTGTTCCTTTACCCTTTAGTGAGATCACTGGCAGCTACTCTCAGTTATACTCAGGGAGAACTGGGAGAAGCAGAAGAATGAACAAGAAATATGAAGAAAGATTTTCAGGTCTCAGAGTTCCTGAAAAGGGAGTCAGTCAATACTTCTGCAGTTGTCTAAAATAGAGTTCCAAAGGCCAACACATGTTCTAGTCAGGACCTTTGCTTGATGATTGGTCAAGATTGAAGTATCTACTCATAACTTAATGTTGCTAATGCCTTTAGGAAGAGGCGGTGCCCTTCCTATGTGCTAGCATCCCATTCAGAATCAGTAGAATGACTTCAGCAAAAGCCAGGATGGATATTTTAGTGCATTGTTTCTCACTTCATTATTTTTTTTTTTGCCAATTATGATCTCCTTTTTATCTTTTACTTTCTGCGTCCTCCTCCCAGTCTTACTACTTGACCAGTTAATCCCATGCTGTACCCTACCCTTTGGTAATTTTTGTTTTTGTTTTGTTTTGTTTATGGGTCACACTCAGAAATCGCTCCTGGCAGGCTTGGGGGACCATATGGGATGCTGGGGAACAAACTCAGGTCTGTCCTAGTTTGGCCATGTGCAAGGCAACCACTTTACCACTGTGCTACTGCTCTGGCCTCACCGCTTTGATAAAATTTGTACCTGTTACCTCCTGAGAATATTCTGGCAGGCCTTTAGGGGACATATGGTCCTTATTTGAGAAATAACTGCTTTAGTCATTGAGTCTGACAGCATACACATACAGTCACTAAGAGGTATATCACTAGAGTCAGAAACTTGTGTTATTTTTGCCTTGGGTCCAAATTGAGGGATATATATCCAGAGAACATATAGAAACCAAAGCTGAGTCTCTAAAACCTCACAGGGACACTCTTCTATGTCACTGACAATGCCTAGTGAGGGAGAGTTCATTGCTATTTGAGGTAACACATGGTTAACTCCTGGTTCTCATCCTGAAGCAGGGTTGGCCTTTTAAACAAGATGAAGGTGAAAGGACCGAAAAATGTGTCCATTCTGCAAGTATAAAACAAAGCCTTCCTAGATTCTAGCTCATTCTGTTGTATTAATTATTCTCTGTCGCCAGAAAGGGTCTCTGCCATGTTTAGATAAGGCACCACATGGTTCAATCTTCTGGATTCACTCCAGCTTAATAGAGCCAAAATTAACCACAAGACCAGGAATCTCACCATCATCAAGGTCTTCTAGGGGGCCAGAGTTCAAGTCCATGTCTGGGTCTTATGTTATATTAATTATTAATTATAAAGTCCTGGCAGTGCATGGAGGGATGAATTGATGGTGGGATCTTTTTATGGCTCAGCTC
>PVKC010003582.1:24314-38611 GCA_004027635.1 Crocidura indochinensis | reverse complement strand
TGAAATCAAACTTGGGTGATTGGGAAGGGAATCTTGTTTCAGATTCTAGATGAATCTGGATGAACAGAGGAGGACCAGAGTATGAGAATTTGCTTTTATCTAAATAATCGTCTTAAAACCTCTGGACAAGTCTCCTCTTCCCAACAAATCACTCTTGATTTAATGCAGCTTTGAACGTTTAAATCCCTTCTAAAAGAAATCTACAGGAAGAACTTATGTCTGTCTGAAAGGAGTAGCTTCATGTACACGTGATACTCAAGAATCAGTGGAGTGTTGAAAGGAAGAGGAAGGGCATGAGGTTTCTGTAGCTTGTGTCTCTTGCACATAGAAAGACCTGGAGTCTCCCTTTATAAAAACGAACATCCTCTGTGTCTGTCTGTACAGCAGTGAAACCTGGGGTTTCCCTTCTCTCACACAGTCTGGACCAGCCTTCCCAGGATTGGGTAAGAGTGAATGATCAAATGGGAGGAGGGTTACTCGAAAAGAACTAGGACACCAGAGAATTGTGACTCTCCACGGTCACAGCCATGCAGACTGAACATATAACTCATTTCATTGATTACTTATTAGTAATAAACTGATAAATAAACCCCAGGGGGGGAAATATCAAAAGAGACAGGCAAATACGCTGTGTTCTTAAAAAATATGACCCATAGTCCCAGAATTAAGAACAGAATTTAATTGTCCTTTATTTTTGGTCCATTTGGCTCTTTTTTTGGTTTTTGGATCACACCTGACAGTGCTCAGGGGTTACTCCTGGCTCTGTGCTCAGAAATTGCTCCTGGCAGGCACGGGGGACCATATGGGGCACCAGGATTCGAATCAATGACCTTTTGCATGAAAGGCAAACACCTTACCTCCATGCTATCTCCCGGGCCCCCATTTGGCTCTTTTTTATGCCTACCATAATACTCCTGCTTCTTCAGCGTGGCTGTTATTAGTTCAGACTGATAGATAATTCTGATAATTACTGATAGATCATTCTGGATCGAGTCTACCTCAACACAGTGGCAGCCCATGACAATGAAATCACTGAACATTCCTTATCCCTTTGTCTTCAGTCTGACATCAGGCACCATATTTAAGAGAGTCTGTTTAGGGGCTGGAGCAATAGCACAGCTCGCCTTGCATGTGGCCAACCCGATTTAATCCTTGGCATTCCATATGGCCCCCAAAGCCAGTCAGGAGTAATATCTAAGTTCAGAGCCAAGAGTAGCCCCTGAGCACCACCGGATATGACCCAAAAACAAAACAAAAAATTCTGTTTATTGCCTTTGAGGTATTATCTACAGAAAAATTTGCCTTCTATTTACAATAAACTAGAATATGTTGACAAAGCACAGAAAACAAAGGTGTGCAGACCTTGGCCATCATCAGGTATTTTGGGCCTCTAGCCCCAGAATGTACTTGGAAACCCAGTGGCTATTCAGAGTGAATCCTCAGAGAACAAGATGAACTGAAGGGCATTTCTTTGATCTACTAAAGGGCACCTGATAGGGAACAAGGAAAGAGCAGCCTATCCATCGTTCCTGGCAACATGTCGCTAGGTCTCTATTCAATGTGCTGCATGAACCAAGACTTCACCCCACTCCTGGGTGTATTCATTCAAGGTACCTCCTCTCCCAGCACAGCTTCAATGTTGGCTGGGACTTTGGAGTATGTGGGGACTCACATATCCCCCATACTTCCCTTTCTCTCCATTGCCAGCCATCTCAGAACTGATCCTTCACAGTTCCAGAGAACCTTGCAACCTGACTCACATTACTACTTTCCTTCAGAGCTTTCTTGAGTCCATTCTCCAGGGCTCATACCTGCACAGACAAGTAAGTGATCAGAGAGAAGAAAAAATGAGGTAAACTCATGAGAAAAGGTGAGGTTGCCCACAAAGCAGACATCAGGGATCCAAAGGCTGTTTGGAGCAAGAGTTCAAGAAGGGACTAGCTATATTTGAGAGAGTTCAAAGGGAAGTAGGTGAGAGACCCAGCCACATCTGTCACAAATCAACATCTAGTTCATAGCAATCTTACAGGCTTTAGCAGAAATTTCAACCATGTCCAGAGGACAGTTTGACAGCCATGGCTGCTCCTCACTACCCCTCAATACGTCCAATAACCCAAAGGAAAAAAGTTGAATTAGGGAGAAGACATTCAGGACTATATAGTTTACATAACCACTTTGAGAAATGGTATGTTCTAAAATTCTAGACTGGTATTAATCTAGACTAAGTATGCAAATATCAAGCATTCAAGATATAGCACATTAATGCAAAAATATATAAAGATCTGAAAATAGTTTCTGGGAGGAAATTAATTGAAAATAATTAAAAAAGAAAATAAAGAAAAAGAAAAGAAATTTTCTTAAAATCAGCAAGCAATGCAATTCATGAACTGAATGAGTTCAGATAAGAAAAATGAAAGTGCATATGATTTCTCATATCCATGTTAATTTTCTTGTTCTTCTGAAAAGGAGACAATATGCTTCCATTGTCCCTCAGAATCCTTTAAGTAAAATTAATTGAAAAAGGAAATGAAATGTTTTGCACTTAGAAAAAACAACCCACATTGAAAATTAAGTTGCTGCTGAAATCTGAAAAATCAGTGACAGAACAAGTTCTTGAGTCTTCCCACGTAGAAACAAAATTGTACATCCCAAAATAAATATATTCTTGGGCTATATGTGGGTCATTTGAGAAGATGACCAATAAACAGAGATAAGCCCATCTGCTTACAAGAAAATGCACTGGGCAGGAAGATGAAGTTATATTTCCATGAACACTATACACATGAGCAAAACGTGTCTAGAGTATTAGGCATCTAAGTTCTTAGAATAAATTTGATGTCATTTAGATTATATGAATGACTAAATATCACCTTCTTTGATAAGAACCTGGACCAGAAATCTTGGGTCTCTAAACAAACTGGCTACAATCTGAATCCAGCCAAGCTTCCACAGGCTTCAATTCACAACTCTCTGTGTGGAAATGGGTCTGGAGGATAACAATCGAGTAGCAGAATCTTCAGGTTTTACATTTCTCTCTCTCTCTCTTATTCTCTCACTCACTTGCTCACTCTCACGCTCTCCTCTTTTATTTTCCTTGCTGATCTTTCCCAATACAATCTTCTGAATTAATTCGCCATGTCAATAAATTAGAAGCGCTCTGAAGGTTGAATTGGTGCCAGGCTCCCTCGCTCACAGGACCTAGCTCTTGGGTCCCTGCCCACCCTGCATGGGTTAGAAACAAATTGACCCCATCTCCCTGCACCCAATAATGTGCATTTCTATGGGGAAACAGAACAACAGCTTGATTCAGTGGGAGGAAAGTTGGGATATGAGATGCTCAGTTTGGGGGCACAAAACCAGAGTGGTCTAGGTTGAGTTCACCAGCTCCAGCCTCCCCTGGCCATCCTGGAACATACTAACAGCAATGCCAGGGTCAATGTATGAGAGAATTCTGAGGACCAGGAGCCCCACATGCTCTCCAGAACCTGCTAGAACCATCCATTCCTCGAAGACCCTCATAGCCACTACTAAATTTATCTCTGTTTAAACTAAATCAAACTAAGTTCTATTTTCCAGAATTCAAACTAGCTGGCCCTGGTTATTAGTGAAAATTCACAGTGTAAAGATTGTCTCATGAAAAAGCAAACAATGGACTAAGACATTGTTTATTTAATCTCTCAGAAATGGATGGAGACACATTCTGGAATAAGACAGTCATAGTCTACAGAATCAGGAGTATTTCTGGAGTTCCTTTAA
The DNA here is from genome assembly GCA_004027635.1 of Crocidura indochinensis. Classification (NCBI taxonomy): domain Eukaryota; kingdom Metazoa; phylum Chordata; class Mammalia; order Eulipotyphla; family Soricidae; genus Crocidura; species Crocidura indochinensis. The sequence continues at coordinate 34,855 of PVKC010003582.1, read as the reverse complement.
GGCCTATCCAGGGAAAATAAGACACAAATAATAAAATATTTACTTGGAAGGACTGGTGTTTGTTGTTTTATGTATTATCTTACAAACTCAAAAGCCTCTTGAATAAAATGACTAAGGAACTTAGAAAATATATATTCACAAACTGTTCTTTTGGAGGTGAATCACTAAGTGTATGATACAAGCTCACATTTTTAGATATATAACAAGAAACACCCAAATTCACAAAAAGACAAATTTTATATATATATATATATATATATATATATATTCTTGTGATAAAATTCTTTTGTTTTTAAAAGATGAGCGAAGAGCCAAAAGGATTGTTTAAGGTTCATTTTGAAGAGCTCAAGTAAGTATACTGTTAGATTACTGTAAGCTTTTTCTTAGTTCTTTATAAAAATGGGCTATATTCACAGCATATAGTTCATTTCTTTGAGTCTCCTCCCATAGACTAAAATTGAGTAAATTTTAAGGTATCTATTGTCCATTTTTATAGTTGCAAGTAGTTTAAAAATTGTAATTAAACATTAATTTCTAGGATTCCTGAAGAACTTCTATACAGATATCTAAGATATTAGGTATATATCTGCTTTATTTTTATTAAGTCTCTTTTTCCCTTTTTCATTCATGCCACAATTAAAAATAAAACTGTTTCCTAATTATTTTGTGAATAGTCTACAATGTAAGATATATTCAAGTAAAAAAATCTGTAGAGTTAAATCTAGAGAATAATTTTATCTAGATAACAGGGTGGGGCATACTTGACTAGATAATAATATTTTAAATTCTATTTTTAGATTTTCACAGATTCTAGCTGAACATTATTGAACTAATCATCTATCCCTATGCTGTTAAAATTTTGCCATTTTGGGGGCCGGGCAGTGGCGCTGGAGGTAAGGTGCCTGCGCTAACCTAGGACGGACCTCGGTTCGATCCCCCCCCCCCGGGTCCCCATATGGTCCCCCGTGTCTGCCAGGAGCGACTTCTGAGCGAATAGTCAGGAGTAACCCCTGAGCGTCACCGGGTGTGGCCCAAAAATTTGCCATTTTATTTCTTTTATTTTTATTTACTGAGGTAACATGGTACACAACATAGTTAATTGTCATTATTTGGGTAAATTTGTGAAGTAATTCCATCTCCAGCAAGAAAACATAACACTGTTATTATGTCCATTATGTCCTTTCTGGTTCTTCCCATCATTCCCAATACTAGTTCTACTTTCAGAATCCAAGAGCTCTTTCTGACTTTACACTGATCATTGTCTTATTATTTTTCCTGTATTCTCTCCTGGCTCTGTATTCAAGGTCCCTGGCCATTCTCAGGGAACCACTCATTTGTGGTGCCAGGAATAGAACCGGTCTGGTCTCATGCAAGACTAGTTCTTGTCACTGTCCTAACTCTCTGGTCTTGGTTTGATGCTTTATATGTCACATACAATCAAGACCCTCCAGTGTTTGTCCTCTCTGTCTCTTATATCCACTAATGAGAAACCCTCTACTTCCCTCCAAAAAATGCAATAAAGGGCAAGATTTTATCTTTTCTTAGAGCTGAAAATAATACTATTGTGTATATACACCATGAGTTTTCTACAATTACCAATGACGGAGCATTTGCTCTGTTTCCATATCTTTCCCTATCTTTGTTCTTTCCAGACCTACCACAAAAGGCACTCCAGTGAATATATCTTTCTTAATTACAGGGTTTGTGTTTTGGAATAGAGACCAAGAGATTTAGGCCAGAGAGAGAAATAGCTGCATCAATATACCTCCTGAGGTGTAAAATGTCCTTGCTCAAGACAAAGCTGTCATTCTGAAGAAATAGCTGTGAGAGTCCCCATTGGGTCTCTAAATTTAAATCCAGGGATATCTGTGTAGCAATGGACCTGGCCGACCTCTCTATGCTCTCCTGTCCTGGTTGTCTCCCCTCATTTCTCGATGTAGACACAATGAGAATTTCCCTTTGAGTTATGGAAGAATATTCATTAGAATCCTCTTATATACGCATATCTTCTGTTAAAATGGTCCTACCTTACTACGGCAATAAAATGAGCATTTATTCTGAGAGTATCTTACAAAATGAACCTCTTCCCACACCTCTCATCTGTCCCCATTCCAGTTTTTCTCTTCTGCAGACTAGCATCTTACCAAAGACAAAAGCTCAGTAAGGGTAAATCTTTTTTCTGACAGGCAAAATGTTATCTTTACTGCCTATAATTCCATGGAATAAGTCGAAAAATTACAGATAGCTATCTGACAAGTAGATAATCAATAAAAATGTAAGAAAAATGACTAGGTCTTTATCACTAGCTACTTACTCACATGATCTATTAGTATGAATCAGGTAAATAAAATTATTCATGACAATATTAATATAATTTAATGCCTTCACCATAGGCTCAGCTGAGACTATCTTCCATCAATGGCATCATGGGTTCAGTTAGTAATTTCTTCCTATCACTACCATAACATTAAAGCCCCCAAATTACATAAAACAATCATTGGTTTATAAACATATTTCAAGTCACTAAAAAGGCACTAAATTTAAAAACTCTCAGGGTCCAGAGAAATAGCACAGAGATAGGGTGTTTGTTTTGCATGCAGCCAATCCAGGATGGACCTTGGTTTGATTCCCAGCATCCCATATGGTCTCTCAAGCCTGCCAGGAGCGACTTCTGAGCACAGAGCCAGGAATTACCCCTGAGTACGGTTGGATGTGGCCCCAAAGACAAAAAAATAAAATAAATGTAAACACTCTGGGGCCAGGGTGTCAGCGCAGTGGGTAGGGCCTTGCACACAACCAACCTAGGTTCAATCCCTGGTATCTCATATGGTCCTTAAAGTCTGCCACATGTAATTCCTGAGCACATTGCCAGGAGTAACCCCTGAGAGCTGCCGGGCGTGGCCCAAAAACAAACAAAATAAATTAAACAGTCTTCTGCCAAAGTCAAATACTTCATGCACTTGTGACATTCACTTTTAGTTTGTTAGAAAATATTTTCATAACACATTGACAAAATAGCAAATATACAGAACAAATCATATCAAAGTTAAAATATATAACCACACTACTCACTCGTGTTCCAGCAACTCTAATATAAAAATAAGGTTTGAAACTGAAACAGCACCTTCTATTGCAAAACAATAATCATCACAGTCATGGAAGAAAACATATTGTTCACAAATGATAGAATGATTCACAAATGGTAGAAAAAAATGAAAAAGATTTCTGAAAGGCAGTGTGACTTGAATACAGAGAAAATAAGATATGATGTCCTGAGGTTTGTAGATAAGTATCTCAAGGAAACCTAAGGTGGTGTGTTAGGTCTGGGGTTTATAAGAAAAGGATTTGAGAGTCCACCTGATGGATCTTCTATATTTCACTGCCAGCCTCTCCCCAAGAGCCGAAGGATACTTGGTCCCCTGAAACCTGCTCTCCTCAATCTTTAAAACCTTAAGCGGGTAAGGAGATCTGATCTGTAGATCAGAGGGATCTATAACATTCTTTCAACAAAAGAAAAACACCTCACATTTCAAAACATATGTGAAATGTTAACATGGATGTTCCCTTTCCCTTTGAGTGATAAGGGCTGGGAAAAACTAGGGTCATTGGTGGTGGGAAATATGTGCTAGTAAAGGGTGTTGGGCATTTTATGACTGAAATCGTGAACAACTTTGAAACTGTCGTGAAAATATATTATGAACTACCTTGTAAACCACAGTGTTTAAATAAGTATTTTTTTAAATAAACCTTCTCCACTCGCAAAATGCAAAGTGGGGGCATTGCCAGAAACATCTTTGGGTCGTTATATTCTCTATGTCTCTTACTTCCTCTGTCTCTCTCTCTATCTCTCTTTTGCAAATCTCATATATGGTGTTTTAATTTTTTTCCCTCACCAGAAGCCATCATCTAAGAAGATGTTGGCAGTCATGGACTCTAATCCAGAAAGCATACCAACATCCCTTGGGATCCCAGGGTGGGAGCCCCATCCCCACTGCCCCCCAATGTGCCCCACTTTCCCTGCCCAAAATTCCTGTCTATGCTCCACTGATATTTTCCCCAAAAGGTCAAGCCATGTTGATAGCACAATGGGGAGAGCATTTGCCTTGCATGCAGCTGACCTGAGTTTGATCCTTAGCATCCCATATGGTCCCACAAACATCTCCAGGTATATAATTCCTGAACACAGGGCCAGGAGCAACCCCTGAGTATTATGGGGTGTGGCCTTCAAAAATTAAAAATGAAAAAAAAACAGGATCAAAAAGAAATTTCACCCCAAATTTTCTACATATTCAGTAGAGTCTTGGTGACTAAGTAGTGACTTTCACAGGGCTCCTAGTTAGGGTGGGGAGATGTGGGAAAATGAGTGTTTCCCACCCTGGTGCTGCATTCAATGTCCAGTTCCTCTTTGCCTAGTTCCAATGAACCGCAGCCCTTCCCATGGGCCAGCTGCCCAGTGATGAGCTGTTCCTCTGCAGACGTTTGGGATCTGGATATTCGAAGATGAGGTCACAGATGAAATGCGAGCTCTCTTTAATATGCCCGACACAGTGGGGTTTAGCCCCAGCTGAGCACATTTCAGCTCCAACCCTCCATCTTTTAACTATGCCATCCCCATATGAATAGACCATAACTCTTAACTCTGTATCAGTTGACTCCACCATCTGATTAAATGGCACCTTTTTTTTTTCTTCTTGGACTCATCCTGTGACCCTCAGGGTTTACGCCTGGCTATGAGCTCAGAAATCGCTCCTGGCTCAGGGAAGCATATGGTATGCTGGGGATCGAACCAAGCTCATCCTGGATTGACAATGTGCAAGGCAATGAATGCCCCTACAGCTGTGCTGTCGCTATGGCCCCAAACATGGCACCTCTTAACTGTCAGTTGATTTCACCATCTGAATTAGACCATACTTCTTAAATCAGTATCAGCTGACTTCTAAATAAACTAGACTGCACCTCTTAACTCTGTGTCAGTGACTTCACAATGTGATTACACAGCCTCTTTACCTTGTGCTAGCTGCCAGCCATGCCAGCTGTCTCTCAGCTCAGGACTACTTTGAGGAACATTGCTCTGAACATTTGCTTGCCTCTGTTTGTTGGGTACATCGTCTTAACTTGTGTCAGTTATAAGGAGTGGATCTGATGAGAGGTGACTGGCTCTCTTCATCCCTTGCTCACCACCTGCCCAATGGCTTGAGATGTTCCCAGAATGCTCTTTGACAGCCTAGGTGGAGGCTGTTGTTCATTGCAATTTTAGGAATATGGGGGTCTGAACTGAGGAAGGTCTGTGGCTTCATGGATCAGCATGAGGCTGACCCCAGTTTAATCTCCAACATTCGATATGGTCCTCCAAACACTGCCAAGAGTAATTCCTGAGTTCAGAGCCAGGAGTCCTGAGCACCACAGTGTGTGTGTCCCCAAAACAAAACCATTTTATAAATATGTCTTTAGGTGCCATGTGAAATAACTAATAAATAATCAGAATCCTATACATATCCACCATTTTCTTTAAAATGTTCAGAACTAAAAATGTAACTCTTACACTGGCCTATATATGATACATAGTGAACTAATTTACTTTATACTGTGAAAGAAAGGTTTTCTTGCAGGACTTTTTGGGGGCCATATGGGTGTCCAAGTGACACATACTACTATTATTTCTTTGACTGAAACAACGGACCATGTAGGAACTTAACATTCGAAAATGTAACACTGACTTATCCACTCATCTTTATGGCAGTAACATGGGATCTGGAACATAGTATGAGATCATTTGGGGGAGTACTGCCATATTTACAATATTATACCTTTCAATCCATGAGCATAAAAAGTTTCATTCATTTTTCCCAGCATAATTATAGATATCAACACATAAAAATTTTGCTAGCTTTATTGTTATGCTATTATGAAGAAAATATTTATACTTCTTCCATTCATTTCTATTTCTAGTACACAGAAACAGAATTGATTTATATAGATTAATCCTATTGTATATTGGTTGTTTCCTCGGATCTTTTAAGCTTTTATTTAGGGTTCTTGTAGAGTTTCTTTAAGTATTTAGAATTCATCTGCATAGGATATCAGTGTAAACAATCATAGTTTTCATTCTTCCAGTCAAATCTTGACACTTTTTGACCCCTAGTGTTTATTTTATAAGTTTGCATCTCCTTATTTTACAAAAATGGTTGCTATAAATTAATGAGAAATTGTTTTTATTCTTTAATACCTTAAATAATTGATTCACTAATACCATATTAATATGGTATAAACATCAATTGTTCCTGATTGCCACACTTTAGATATTATTTCAATTTTAATTACATTCAAAATGGAAGTATGGACCTACAGTTTCCTATGATGTCATAGTTTAGCTTTAGTATCAAAGGTGATACAGAATGCACAATATATTGGAAAGTCTTATCTCTGACTTTCTGAAAGTCTTTGAAAAATTAGCATTCCACTTTATGTATTTATAGAAACCACTAATTCAGCCATCTCGGAGCATATATTAATTATGGAAAGATCTTAAATTCTTATAGATTTGTCCAGGTTGTCTATTTGTCGTTGGACTTGTTTTTGTGATTTGATATTTCCGGAAATCTTTTTTTAAATAGTCTAATATTTGCTGTTTATGGAAGCTACCATCAGCATAGGCACACGTCCAGACTTTCCACTACACAGAGCAATTTGCTGGAGCTGAGTCATCAACACGAGTGAAAAAAGATGTATCCTCAATCTCCACTCACACCTTAGGAACAGGCTTGCCCCTGTTGACCAGTCTTGACCGAAACCCCAGCTGTACAAATGGACTTCCAGCTGGTCCTCCCTCTCTTTCTAGTCCTTAAATACCACTAGATGGTAGAAGCTCATCTTAACAATTTAATGAGCCTCTTGAACCATAGAACGTCTAGTGAGAAGCTGTCAATTAGGCAGAAGTTGCTGGATAATGAAGGGAATGTAAGGAGTAAGAACACTGAAGTCTTTACTGAGATCAAGTCTCCTAGGGAATGTCGCACTGGTAAAAGGAGGGTGTTCTTTACATGACTGAAACCCAACTATAATCATGTTTGTAATCAAGGTGTTTAAATAAAGATATCAATAAAAAGTCTCCTAGCCCTAAATACCTCTCAAATTTTGTGTCTTAGATTAATAATCCAGAGCACTAAAATGTTTCTGTTTCCCCATTACTGTTCACTTAATTCTTGTTCACTGTGGAAGAAGCCTATACCTAGTTGTCGGTCCTTGCATTCAAAGATTTCAGTCTTATTATTAGTGACACTTCTCAACAAGCAATTCTAAAACCAGTGAGATCCCACTGATAGAAATTAGTTCTATATTTGGGCCGGAGAGATAGCACAGCGGTGTTTGCCTTGCAAGCAGCCGACCCAGAACCTAAGGTGGTTGGTTCGAATCCCGGCATCCCCTATAGTCCCCCGTGCCTACCAGGAGCTATTTCAGAGCAGATAGCCAGGAGTAACCCCTGAGCACCACTGGCTGTGGCCCAAAAACCAAAAAGAAAAAAAAAGAAATTAGTTCTCTATTAAGATGTAGTTAGTATAAACCTCTCATAAGTATATATTATTTTTTAGTGCTGATATGATGCTCTCTTATTTCAGAGAGAACCTTTGAAGTCAAATGTCTTCTGAGATAGGAAAAGGTGATATGCAAGGGTTCAAACACTTGTGTTCTTAGAAGGTAGGTCAAATTCTCAAACTCTAACCACTATAATAAATTTCTATATTTGGTTAGGTCTGCTAGGTCTCTGCAACTTCATTAACATCCAGGTAAAGATTCTGAAATCCTAAGATTTCTTTGCAGTTAGTTTGAAACATTAAAAAAACATACTATTATTACAAAATCATTATTATTGAGAATGACCTTATATTAAAATTCTATTTTATAGTATTTCAAGAAAATATTTAGGGCAGATCTTGGCCTTGAAAAGTGGAAAGTAGCTATAAACTCTTCTTGGCCTATCACTATACACTTTGTCAAAGACATTGAAAAAGAAAAAAACAAAAAAACTTACACATCGGAAAATTGTGACTCATGGAAGAAAAGACTATTATTCCTGATAAACAGGGTTAGAAAATATGAAGATTTAAAAAATAATTCCATGATGAAATAGCAACCTCTTGGGATTACCTTGGCTTTATCCTGTCATAGGCAACAAAATATTTTTAAACTTATACTGTGGTGTTAGATAAGTTATAGCATTATTTTGAAACCAATCTTCTAGTGCATAAAGAAAAAGGAATTGACTATCTTCAATGTAGACATGATGCGCTTTAAAAGCCCAACATAGGGACCAGAGCAATAACATAGCAGATTGGGTATTTGCCTTGCATGCGGCTGATCCAGATTCGACCCCTGACATTCCATATGGCCCCCCAAGCCTGCCAGGAGCGTTTTCTGAGTGCAGAGCCAAGAGTAACTACTGAGTACCACCTGGTGTTCACCGCAGAGCCAAAAACCAAACCAAACTAAAAAACAAAACAAAACCAAAAGTTCAACATTGCCACAACTTTTCAAATTCCAAGCAGCAAAGGACATGCTTACTGATTGGAAGGGCATATGCAGTAGCTGGGAAGTGAAAAAACTGCTGTCCAGGGGACACCTAAAAAAGTTACTCATTCTTTATATATCTTAGCATTTAATGTGTTTCTCGGTATTCAGGTGAAAATTTTCCAGTAGTCAGAGGGACTCACTCATTCACGTTTACTTAGACAGAGAGATTAAATTAATATCTACAAATTTACAATTCTTCCCTAAAATGATTGAGCTTATAGATGGGGTTAATGCTCTTGTTTTCATTATATCTTTCTTCAGTCAGTATATAACAATGAAAGATGGTTTTTTATATCAATAACGAGCAAAACATCAAATGCTAAATTATTTTAAAATGAATAAAACCTTCCTAGAGACATAGTTATTTTTGAACAACTGAGTTTTTTTTTATCATTTTGGTACAACTAACATAGTAAATAGAAACCAAGGTAATATCAAAGCTATATTGCACTCACTATACTTTTCTATGCCATAAACTTGTCCAAAACATAAGTTCATTTTCTATATAAATATCACACAAGTTCATGTGTTGCTGAAATACTCTATGTGAGAATAACTCTTTAAAAATCTCACATAAACAAAACAAATGTCAGTTTTGCAAAGGCTTCTCCTCGGCAAAGAATCACAATGTAGTGATCATTACTTAATTTTGAGGTATTCTTAAAACTGTGTATTAAAATAATCATTTTTAAAATGATATAAAGATACAATTAAATAATTTTAATACATTTTAATAAATAGTCTATGTTCAGTAAGCCCCAAATATTGAAAAGCACAATTGTATAATTAGTTTGGGATCCTGGAGTCAACTGGGGATATTGTAACTGATTTATGCCTGAGAGAGTTCTAATGACCTGGGGAAAAAAAACTGGATGCTAGACTGCGGTTAACTTTTATCAGTTTCGTCCCTGAGCATCATCATGGCTGCTCATGCCTCACTTCTAAAACCACGGCAACCAGCTGTGGAACAGCAAGATGGAACATTTCAGCAAACAGCTGGTGGGACCAAGACAGTCTTTAAGACAACAACAACAACAACAACAACAACAACAACAACACAAAGTTAGAAGCTTCAGAGAAAGTAAATGTGATTTCCAGAGACACTATACCACATCTATCATATTTAAATGTTCAATTTTAAACAAGGAATGCATCTTAAGGTACATAAAGTAGCAATATAGTATTTTTCATTTCATAGGGAAAAGGATTCAATAGAAAGTGTCCCAGAAAAAAGAACTCACATCAGATTCCGATATCGTTAAGATTGTCGTTAGGATGTTTAGAGAAGAAAGACTGTGGTAATCTGGTCTACCAATCAAGTAGACTAGCAGGTGCTTTGTTAGTGGTCCAGGAGAACAAAGCAAAGTTCAATGCAAATAATTAAATAAATAGTGTGCAAGTGTTGAAACTTGATGAATGGCATGAACAGGAGCACAAGAAAAGCTCAACAAAAGCCAATTAGCATGAGAACTCAGGAGGACTCATAAAAGATGCCTTATAATCCATGTTTGGGAAAATTGAAGGAATTCTGAAGGAAGCAATAAGGAAGTGACTCATTGCATACAAGAGCTCCTCAATCAAGATTATCAGCTGATTTCATATTTAAAACATCAGAGGCCAGAATATAGGCCTCTATTTAAAAAGCAAACCAAAAATAGTGAAATGGTAAACAAGAATTGCATATATAGTAAAATTCACCTTTGCAAGTGAACAAGAAATGAGAACATCCTTAGAGCCAGAGCAGTGGTGCAAGTGGTAAGTGTGTGCCTTACACACCCCTGTTCTAGGACAGACCAAAGTTCAATCCCCAATCATTCCATATGGTCACCCAAGTCAGGAGTGATTTATAAGTGCAATGCCAGGAGTAAACTCTGAGTATCAATAGTTGTGGCACAAAAACCAGAAAAGAAAGAAAGAAATAGAAAGAAAGAAAGAAAGAAAGAAAGAAAGAAAGAAAGAAAGAAAGAAAGAAA
>PVKC010003582.1:0-24214 GCA_004027635.1 Crocidura indochinensis | reverse complement strand
AAGGAAGGAAGGAAGGAAGGAAGGAAGGAAGGAAGGAAGGAAGGAAGGAAGGAAGGAGAACATCCTGGGTCAATAAAAGCTGAGGGAGGGGATTATTACTTGCCCTGTCATACATGCTATTGTAGTTTCTGTATGAAGACAGTAGAGCTACCCAAAGTGGATGAAGAAAGATCAGGGAAGAAATAAATCGAAGAAGCACATTCTCTTATGTAGTCAGTTTTGAGTAAAAGTAGGTGATCCCATTATTCCTTCAATCCAATAGGTATTCTTGGCTTGCTTCCTACCACACCAAGTCCCTGTGGCTTATTTCTAGCTCACTAAATCATCCTTCTTTTGCCCTGGTGAGTTGCTCATCCCCTGTACTTAGAACAGGTTACAACTGGTGCATATGGGGGTAAAAATAACAAGCTAAACAATCTCAAGTTAGATAGATTATAAAACATATAGGGGAAATTGGAGCCACATAAAAAGATATTCACAAGGGTCATAACTATTAAGGAAATACATCTAAAGAAATATTCAAAGGAGATATATATATGTCTCCTTTAAGTCTTTTGAAATAGTCTAGAGGGGCAATAAAATCTGAAGCACAGCTTCAGCCTGTGATTTTTGTCTTGTAAAGTCTTAAAAAATGGCCTCAGGAGTCACATATCAGGAAAAGTCCTCGAGCTGGGGCTTCTCAGAAACTGAATCTAGTAACAAGCAACAGTACACAGTGAAGGGAGATGGGGAAAAGGGGCTGTGCAAAGCAAATAAGCAACAGCAGCATTGGCATCTTCTTCTCAGGCTGAGAATCTATCTTTTAACTTTGGGAGCTGGTTGGCAGCTGGCTGGGGTGAGGGGAGTGTTCCACTTTCTGAGGAGTTAAGAACTGGGGAGTTAAGAACTGGGATTAAAAAGGAATAGATGGGAAGAAATAACAGATAGGGTGGCAGAGTGAAGGGCTAGAAAAGAATTTTTAAGGTGATAAGTGAAGGGAGGAGGATGGGGTTATATATAACAGGAGGAAGAGCATTGTACAACATAAACAGATATTGTATATTACAGATGAACATTAGACAGAAATTGAGGTGGCCAACACGTGCATTCATGCTCACACATAGACAGACACTAAGGATCTATCCATGGGTCACAATTGAAAAGCTGACCCAGATTAAATGGGACAGCACACTTAAAAATATAAAGCTGGCAAGTCAGATGGAAAAGTTTTCCATATTCTAGGCCAATCGTGATTAGTAAGGGTAAACTTTACTGAAGAAAGAATTCATGGGTTAGATTATGTATAGAGCATTCTTAAAAGCAATCACAATTTTTAAGTCTAGAAAAGAAAGTGATTATGGTAATGAGCACTATAAGAGGAGTCTACACCATGAAATATTGTCTGGCAGATCTTGAGCACCTAGGTTTCTTTCCTAAAAGCAATCTAAAATCATGAGCATTATGATATAATAGTGCACTACCTACAATTGAAAACAGATTACAATAACATATTCAATGAATGAGCTCTGTAACAGGAGTTCATGGCATGCAGTTGCATATTCCAATGATATCTGTGGGCATAAGGATTAGATTATATTAACAGATATAATCAAGTAGAAAATGAATAGATTAGAATTTTTGAGTCTTATATAGTATAGCATTGCATGTGAAACTAGGGTGACAAACCTATATGTGCAAGCACCACTGTGGACAAGAAGATCAAGGAGTTATTATAGAAATAGTAAAATTAAGATATTAAAACTACTTATAGCAAGCACTATAGTGGGAGTCCATGGCTTCCAAATGCATTCTGCATCCACTTCTGTGGATAAAAACATTCGAACATTATTATAGACATCTATAAAGAACAGTTGATTGGACACCTGCTCAATCAAAAGAGCTGTATCAATTTAATCCATTGACATTAAAGAAACTATTTTTTGGTTTTGGGGTCACAACTGCAATGCTAAAGAGTTACTCCTGGCTCTATGCTCAGAAATCACCCCCAGAAGGCTCGGGGGACCATATGGGATGCCAGGATTCGAGCCACCATCCTTCTGCATACCTCTATGCTATCTCTCCAGCCCCTGACATTTAAGGAAACTATTGACAGAATGGGATGTTTTGCCATTATATTGTTTAAGATTGTTGTTGCTAAATTGGAGGTTTGGTTTGTGTAATTGCTCTTTGAGTAGCTCATTTAGAGTCAGTTTAGTTAGCACAAATATTTTGAGTTCTTTTTTGTCTGAGAATGTTTTTTAACTCTCCCTCTCATGTAAATGAGAGTTTCACTGGATAGTGAACTCTAGTTGAAAGATTCTATCATTCAGTAGTTTGAATATGTCATTCCACTCTTTCTTTGCCTGGATTGTTTCAAATGGAAGATCTAGTTTGATTCTTATATTGTTTTCTTTATACTTGAGGGTGTTTTCCTACCTACTGTTTTAAAGAGTCAATCTTTCTCTGTTTTTTGCCATTTGGATTACTAAATGTCTAGAACCCTAATCAAAGTATGTGTAATAACTGAGAAGTAATAATATAATAACATCATTACAACAATAGCAACTAAAATTCGTGGAATATGAAGAAATCAATTTAGAATTAACAACCGGGGACTAAAGAAATAATGTTCTATTATGGTCTATTTTGTTTGGCACTCTTTTTGCCTTTTGGATTTGTAGAGAAACCTCTTCCTCAAGGGTTGGGAAGTCTCTACTATTATCTCCCTTACTACTTGTTCTTCCTTTTCCCATTCTCTTCCCCTTTTGAAATTCCTATAATTCAGAGATTATTTCTCTTGTCTTTCTTCATTAAGTACCTTACATTTTCTTCCAGGGTTTTATCTCTCTCTTGTTTGATTTCTTTATCACTGCTGGCTTGTAATTTGTCTTCAAGTTCATCTATACAATTCTCCATCTGTATAATTCTACTGTTAGGGTTTGTTAACATGTATTATAGTTCCTTCAGTTCCATTTGTATGGATTCTGTCATCTACTGAAAGTGTTCTTTGTATTGGTTGAATTGTTCATCTATAGATTTCTTAATTTCACAGCTAGGGACTCCTTGATTTTCACTGCAAAACTATTAAGTGTTGATTTTAGGTCCTCATCTATAAGGTTCAGGTGTTTGGGTGGACTTGGAGATTTGCCAGGTTTTCTCTCCATATCCCACACAGTAGGAGTCTTCTTTAGCTTTCCCATTGATCTTTGCATTTAGTGATCTGTAGTGCTGGAATATCAAGGTGTTGAAAGAAGTGCTCAATCCAATCTGCCAGGAAGTCTATGATATATATTGAAATGGCTCTGCAGTGACTCACTAGCATCTGTGTGGTTTGGGAAAAAGAGGACTTCCTTCTGAAGGGGTTTCAGTAATGGCACTAGAACCCAAAAAGAGACTGAGGGGAGACTGGAGAGGAGGCCCTGTTTGAACTTGGTGGAGAGCATTAGGACTGGAGCTTTCTTTTTTCCTTCCTAACACAGGCCTTACTGTCCCCAGGGAACAAAGATTTAGAAATGGCAATGGGATTTGAAAGAAAGTTGAAAAGACCCCAAAAGAAATCCCTGTTTGCATTTGATGGAAGTATTAAGGCATGAGGTTCCTCTTCCCTCCTTGACACCAACCTTACTGGCCCCAAAGGGCAGATGAACAGTGATGACATTGGAACTCAGAAGGCCACTGATGGGAGGCTGGAGAGGAGGCCCTGTTTGAGCTTGGTAGAGAGGAATTTTACAACAGTTTCTTTCCGAAATAGTCTACAAGCTCTAAATGTGACATATAATGCTCCAGATTTCAAAATCTCGTTTTGATCCTGATCATACTCTGAATTTTAAACTGAAATATCCTACCTGATTTAGCTTTAGATATATAATATACAACTCAAAAGTAATGAACCCAGACCTGAACTCATGCTAGTTCTTCCTATTTTCAAAACTTACCCCATTTCCAACATCAAGATTAAGAGATGTTTTAAGTCAAAATACATGGGGTGAATATTCAACATGTCTATTGCTGCAAAGTAACTAAATCCCTTTAAATCATAAATTACATGCATTCATAAAGTCAAGCGTGAAAAGGAAAAATCTTCAATATCAGGATAAACTATGCTTATATCTTTATTATCATCTTAATTTCATTTTTGAAAAAACTTTCCTATTCAAAAAGCCGGGTGTTCCTTCATTAAAGCTAACAACCTCTATTAAATGAAATCAATGACAATGTCCCCGAGTTAGATCTTACTTGGTAATGCCACCTCATTGCATCAGTCAAGAGGATATTACCAAATTAATTCAGCACCTGACTTTGATTGTAATCAAATGGGTAAAACATAGAAAAGCATGTATTCTCTCTACATAAATTAACTTTCATTAGCAAATATACGTTTCTAAAATTAGATTGCATTAGAACATCTACCATAATTAGAATGTGAAAATTTCACATGCATAGTTTTGTTTGCTTTGAAAAGAAAATAAGGAAAGATTTAATCTATCTTTAAATGACTGACAATAAGTCACAAAAGGTTACATTTCTACATTTCACCTGACACTTTTGGTGTCACCAAAACCTTTCACATGTATCAATCTCCTGGCATACAATGTGGTTATAACTGGTTCTCATTAATATGAACTAAACATGAGTTAAAAATATGAAAAAAAACATCACACTTACTATGTGAATATATAGACTTGTAACCAACATAGACTTGTAACGAATATAGACTTATAGCCACAGTGAAAGGGTTAGTGTTAGGCCTGAACATGAGCTACACCTGAGCTACAGTCTGAGATAGTTTGACCAATACTATTAAAAAATTCACTGTGATGCATAGATAGGACAATCCGTGTACTGTTGGGTCTAGAACTCTAGTCAAAGTATGTGCTATTACTGAAAAGTAATAATATAAAAACATCATTACAGCAATAGCAACTAAATTTCATGGACTACGAAGAAATCAGTTTAGAATTAACAACCGGGACTAAAGAAATAATGCAAAAGGTGTTTGCCTTGCAAGAAAACTACCCAATATCTCAATCTTGAGACACTTATGATTCCTGAGTACTGCCAGGAGGGATTCCTCAGTATAGAATCAGGAGTAATCCCTGAGCACCACTGGGTGTGGCCCCCAAGCAAACAAAAACAAAAATCCAAATAAAAAGAATGAACACCAGTGTTACCTCTATGAATTTTTTTAAAGTCTACATACTTTTTATGTACTATATTGTACAATAGTTTTATATGCTTCTTACAGTATCCCAGACAAGGAACTGTGGTCAAATCATTTCTTTCTAACTAAACACACTTATCTAAAGCATAATGCACAAGAAATGAAACAAGAAAGGTCAAGATGTGGTTAAAAACAGTGAAATCTCCTACTTTTCACTAATATAGAACTGTTTTCATTAGAAAGCCAGCCAATGTGTGTGTGTGTGTGGTGTGTGTGAGTGTGAGTGTGTGTGTGTGTGGTGTGTGTGAGTGTGAGTGTGTGTGTGTATGTGTGTGTGTGTATTTGTAGAACAATGGAGAGGAAACAAGTCTGCTAGAGAAAATGGAAAACCAGAGGAGAAATTAAGAACATTGTTGGACGGAAGTGGGCAAAGTGAAAGGGTTAGTGTTAGGCCTGAAACTTAATAATGAATAACTCTGTAACAGTAATTCATGGTGATTAAAATTCTATTAAATATAAGAAAGAAGGTAGTGCAGATAAGCAGTGGAACTATCTCGTTATAATTTGTGACCACATATAACCCAGACCTATGCCCTTTTCCTAAAATAACCCTGCTACTCAAAGCAGAAGACAAGACTCTTGGTTAGATTCAGATTGATGGCTTACTTTTAAATAATTTTTCTTCAATATCTGCATACATAAAAATATAGGTATGGGGCCTTTGAGGTGGCGCTAGAGGTAAGGTGTCTGCCTTGCAAGCGCTAGCCAAGGAAGGACCGCAGTTCAATTCCCCCGGCGTCCCATATGGTCCCTCCAAGCCAGAAGAAATTTCTGAGCACTTAGCCAGGAGTAAACCCTGAGCATCAAATGGGTGTGACCCCCAAAAAACTAAAAAAAATAGAGGTACACTTTACATTTCAATTGATGTAGATCAAATAATCATCAACTTAAGACACACAATAGCATACATGGTATCAGTATTAACTGTACTTTTCATGCCAATCAAATAGCAATTAGCATCCTGGTGCTACTTAAAATGTAAATAATGCCAAGACAAATTATAAGTTACTTTCACATTTCCAAGAGGAATTGTCATTAATGGATGGACCAAAAAAGATTGAGAATTTTTGGGTTCCAAATAGTCCCACTACTCAATGTCTTTTGAAACTAAAACTATTTGGAAAAAATCATAGCAATTGAAAAAATAATGATAATAAATAACCTTTTCCGCTGGATATCACATATATTATTCATCTCTTAAAAATTCACCAATAAAATCCACAGTGGAATAAAATTGCAGCTACCTTTTGGCAATGTGTTCCCAAATACTAAAATAATGACTGAGTTTTGTAGGGAAAGTAATATACTCTAAAGATTCCAATTTTTAATTCATATATAGAACTATGTCTTTAACTACTATGCTAAATGACACAACTGTTGTGCTAAGAACCACAACTTTTTCCAATCATGGTCTTACCATAAATCAAAATAAATTTCATGTTAGATATTATGAACAATTGAACAGCATTCAGCAATAATTAGGAGCAAATGATACACAGGACAATTATCTGAATCTCAAGTAGTATGATGCATGACAGAGACACTGAGTTCCTCAACATGGAAAGATTTTCTAGAAAAATGTTACAAGGCTTATGTTCCTGAAATTCTAAAAGACAAAGCTACAGTTATAAAGGATAAGGTTTTCTTGCAGAAGAGAGAGAAAAGATGACATGAGACACAAGGGCATTTTTTGAGATTGTACATGTTCTGTACAACATGTACATTGAGATGTACATGTTCTGAGGATGTTCAAGTTTATATGGTACATGTGTTAAAATGTAGAGAAAAAAGAAAATCAAATGTTTCTTGTTTAAATTTAATGTAGCATTTTATTTTACTAGTATATAATTTTTTAATTTAATAAATTATTTAATTGAATCACTATGAGGTACACAATTACGAAGTTGTTCATGACTAAGTTTCCATCATATAATGTCCAACAGCATTCTCTAGTGCACAATCCATGCCACCAATGGCCCCAGTTACACTCCTGCTCTACCTCCAGATTACTTTTTGGAAGACATTTTTCATCTATCATCTATCTATCTATCTATCTATCTATCTATCTATCTATCTATCTATCTATCTATCTATCTATCTAATTTATTTCTTCCTTTATTTCCTTTTAGCATTGTGGTTTGCACTATTTGTTACTGAAGAAGTACTATGAATATCACTTTATCTCCTTTCAGAACCCAGTTCTTGTCCAGAATGATCATTTCCAACTCTTTGTCACAGTGGTTCCTTCTCTGTCCTAACTGCGGTCCCTCATTCTCTGTGACAGGTTTCCTACTGTGGACTGGTTTCCCTGGTTCTTGCTCCTATTGTCTCTGGATAGTAATACAATACTACTGAAAATCAAATGTTGCTAAAAGAAAAGCATTACCATATATCACCCATTGTTTTGCAGGTCATGGGCATATGCCAGATACCTGGATTAGCCTTGTAAGATAAGTTTATTCCTGTTTTAGATGTGAGGAAGCAAACTCAGCCAGGTAGAGGTGAAGGAATTAAATGAGGATATTTCAATGAAATATGAAGTGGTAGACCTGTCTAAATCCCACGTTACTAAAATACATTTAAAAATCTTAGGGTTATTCAACTCAGTAAATACTAAGAACAGAGTACAGGGCACAAATCACATTTACAACAAAAGATACATGAGATGAAAGATAAATTTTACCCACTGGAATTCACAAGTTTTTGAAAATAAGAAGAGAGATGAGTATGATTTGGTGATAAATTTGTAATTATAAATGGCCAAATGCAGTAGATCCTAAGAAATAATCACGAGTAGATCATGGCAGGGAACAGGTGTAGGTGGGAACAGAAGACTTGGGTGCAAGGGTTCAAGGGAGTTGCTGGAATATCAGATGCATGAGACCTGTATTCACAGTACTGGAAGTCATAGTACAAATAAGATAAAGAGGCCTGTATTTACAGTACTGTAAGCATAGTGCCTTACAAATAAGATAAATACATATGTAGTTAATGTGAAGGTATTGTTTTACTTGATTAAATGAAAATGCACAGGGTCTAACAATCTTACTGATTTCAGTGACATTTCAGAATCCACTAGAATAAGTAGTATGATCTTTCTTCTGCATTTGATAGAGGATAGCAGACACCAGATACTGGTACTCTCCATAGAGTGTACCTAAGGAAGAGTATTCAATTCAGAGACTGTTCTGGATAAGCACATGTGCTTTGGATTACTGTATCTGTTAGAAAAGCTGAAAATTTTACCTCTGAAAAGCTATTGTGTCTATGTTAGTTAATAAAACATTTACATTCACATGAAATTATATTTTTCCAAAGTTCCATTTTTATGTTTTTACTATGCAATGGCTTAAGTAAAACTCAAAAGGATATGAAGAAATACATGATAAATGAGTAAAGTTAAACTCCTAAATTAGTGAATGATGATATCAAATGAATTCTAACAATTTAAAAATAAAAAAGCTGGGAGGTGGCGCAGGAGGTAAGGTGCCTGCTGCCTTGCCTGCGCTAGCCTAGGACGGACCACGGTTCGATCCCCTGGTTCCCATATGGTTCCCCGTGCCTGCCAGGAGCGACTTCTGAGAGCATAGCCAGGAGTAACACCTGAGCGTCATTGGGTGTGGCCCAAAAACCAAAAAAAATAAAAAAATAAAAAAGTTCAAAGAATTATAAAATGTAATAAAGCCAAGGATGTGGGTATTATTGCCTTCTGGCCACTTATCACTGAGACGTTTCCATTCTTTCTCCATATAACTTTCAGGATGGAAGTCACAAGATCAAATTCATATTCCCCCAATATATATTTTCAAAGGCCTTCCCATTGGATTAAATGATTCATTTTATAGGTGCAGAGTGTGCTTCAAGGAACCCATTGAACATATAGAAGCTACAGAAAATCAGCAGGTGTTTCAGGCAACTCTGAAACTAAGGTCAGAGATGGTGCCCACCATGGGCAGGGAAGAGCAGAGAATACACAGAAAATGTTCTGAGCACTCAACTGGTCTGACAAATCACCTAGGACAGCCCACCTACTCCTGAGCTGCTCATGCAGAAAGAGTTCCTATTCCCTGGCCTGGGCCTGGCCTCAATGAAAGGAGAGAGATATGTATCATTTAAATATCTCCATAGATCTAGGGTTGATCAGTTGGCCAGTCACTAGACTTATTCTATTTTTTTTTTTTTTGGAAATGCCTTCCTAATACTTGGCTTTAATGGTTTTAAAGAACTATTAGAAAGTGCTTCAGAACCTTTTTTAAAAATTAATATCTTTATTTAAACACCTTGATTTACAAACATGATTGTGGTTGGATTTCAGTCATGTTTCACCAGTGCAACATTCCCATCACCAATGACCCAGGTCTCCTTCTTCGCCACCCTGCCTGTACTGTAGACAGGCTTTCTACTTCCCTCACTCATTCTCATTGTTATGATAGTTCTCAATGTAGTTATTTCTCTCACTACACTCATCACTCTGTGATGAACTTCATGAAGTGAGCTGGAACTTCCAGCCCTCCTCTCCTTTTAGACTTATTCTTTTAACAAAAATTTACTGAATGTCCTAAGTGTCAAGAAAGAGTATTAGGAAGACAGAGAAATCGTATACTGGTCAAGGCTCTTACATTGCAAGAAACCAACCTAGATTTGATGCACCGGCATTCGATATGGTCCCAAGTGCCCACTGGAAGAGATCCCTGAATGCAGAGTCCAGCCAGGAGTAAGCCCTGAGCACAGGTGGGTGTGTTCCCCACCAATAAAAGTGCAGAAAGAGGATCAACTGAACATCTTGTTCTCTAAGGAGCCTCTCTGCTCACAGAATGGGAAAGAGCAGGTCAACAATGCCACAACTAAGGAAGGAACCCGAAGACAAACCAGCCAACTCCAACACCTCATGGATTTGGAAAGGAGCTTTTGTGGTCCAGAGTTTGTGAACTCACAGATAAGCATTTTAACACAACTGGCAAGTACTACTGTCTCTCTCCCCTCTGTCACAGTCAGAGAGATACTGAGAAGTCTAGCATTCTCAGGACCCAGTGAATGAGCCTGAGCTCAAGATACTCCTGATTTGGCATCAGTGAGATTTTTATGAACTTTCAACTCACTTCATGGAGGGTTCAAATTCTGCTGCCTGTCCTCTCAAAAATGCCCTGAACACTAACAGTGCAATTCTCAAGGGTAGAGACACAGTTTTCAAGGACAAACTGGCTCACACATGCCAATATGTTAATTCAATAAATCAAGGAACTTTAAAACGTCCTATAATGATTTTTATGAATGAGGATATTTTTGTCTGCTTACTGGTATGTTTATTGATGTAACACTGAACTACAAGACTATGTGATGTGCTTAGAGAGTACAACTCTTTCACACAACTTTAAAATGTATGTAGTCACATTATATCCATCACCCAAACACCAAAATTCCTCTGCATTGGCCTTCCTATCCACTCCCCATCCTTGGTCAACTTAGTTCTGTCCTCAAAGGGTTGATTTTTCATTTAATCCTATCTATTCTATTCTATTGATATGTTTCTTTGTTTTCTTTATAAATCACCTATGAGGAAGATTGTTCATATGTTTTTATCCTTCTAAATTATTCCAGTTAGCACAAAACCCTCTAGTTCTATCCATGCTGTTGTGAAAATCTCAGAACCCTTCTCACTTATAGTTGGCCTTGGTCCAGTGTCAGTATATACCATATCATCTATATTCACTCATCTACTGCTTGGGTAGTTTTCCAAACTCCACTATTGAAAAGGGAAATAATAATAATGGAAATACAAATATATGTATCGTTTCAAAATAATTGTAGGACAAATATTTATGAGTAGAATGGCTAGATTGAATGGTAGGCCCCTATTTTTAACTTTTTAAATATTCTTCTTTTTATTTTCCACAGAGATAATCAATTTACATTTTTACTAATTTACAGAAAATGAAGGTTTCATTTTTCTCAAAATCTCAACAGCATTTCCCCTGGCTTTTTGATAATGGTTCTTCTCAAAAGTATGAGGCAATAACACAGTGGCATTTTATTGACATATTCTTGATCAGAATAAGCATATTTCAGGTACCTGTCAGTCATTTATGTCTTCTTTGATTAACGACCCAAATCCTTCACCCCATTAGAAACATTCTTTTTAGGAAGAGGGATGTGGGGTTGAATGGAGAATTTTGGGACCAAACCTGGCTGTGATTGGCCCCAGGTAAAATTTTATACAATAGATTGTTCTTGTTTTCCTAAGATCTGAAAACTATTATTGTATTTCTCCTTTGCATCTCTTAGAATAAAAATTGAGAGTAAAATATTTTTAATAATACCGTGGTTACAAGATTGTTCAAATACAGTTGCTTTTTTTTTTTACAGATAAAGCTGTCAATGATTGAGTTTCATTCATATGATGTACAAAAATATTGACCAATGTACATTTCCTGCCACCAACGATCCCTGTATCTCCCTCACCCTCCCCAGTGCCCTCTCTCTTTCCTGTCTTTGGGCATACATACTTAGCTCTCTTTCATTTTTTTTATTTTAGACACTTTGATTTGTAGTACAGTACACATTTCCTGCCACTAATATCCCCAGTTTCCATCCTCCTCCGCCTGCGTCTGGGGTAGGCATTTTACTTCTAATTCTCTCTCTCTTTCTCTCCTTTTGACACTGGTTTGCACTGTTGTTAATTAAGGTGTACCATCATGCATATCACTTTATCTCTTTTAGCACCCTATTCTTGTTCAGACATATCAGTTCCAACTAGCACTGTCACCGTGAACCATTCATTACCATAATTTCATTCAACAATCTTTGTGGCAAGCTTTCTACCATGGACTGGTCCTCCTGATCCTTATCTTTATTATCTCTGGATATTTTAATCATACTATCCATATTTTTCTTTCCTTTTTTTGAAAACTTGCCTCATTTTATTTTTTTAAATTTTTTTCTTTATTTAAACATATTGATTACAATTATGATTGTGATTAGGTTTCAGTCATGTAAAGAACACCCCCTTCACCAGTGCAACATTCTCACCACCAATGTCCCAAATCTCCCTTCATCCCACCCCATCCCCACTTATACTCCAGAATGGCTTTCCAGTTCCCTCATTCATTCACATGATTATGGTAGTTCTCTGTGTAGTTATTTCTATAACTGCACTCTCCACTCTTTGTGGTGAGCTTCATGAAGTGAGCTGGAAGTTCCAGACTTCCTATTATTTTTCTTATACCCCACAAATGAGTGAGATTATTCTATGTCTCTCCCAGTCCCTCTGACTCATTTTACTCAGCATAACAACCATCCATGTATTAACAAATTTTGTTACTTCATTTTTCCTAACAGCTGCATAGTATTCCATTGTCTAGATGAACCACAGTTTCTTTAACCACTCATCTGTTGTCAGGATTGTTTCCAGATTCTGACTAATTTAAACAGTGCTGCGACAAGCATAGTAATGGGGAAGGTTTTTCTGATGGTGTTTTGGGTTTCCTAGGTCATATCTCTAGGGGTGAATTTGCTGGATCACATGAAAGTTCAATGTCTAGGTTTTTTGTTTGTTTGTTTGTTTGTTTTGTTTTAGGGCCACACCCATTTGATGCTCAGGGGTTACTCCTGGCTAAGCACTCAGAAATTGCCCCTGGTTTGGGGGGACCATATGGGACTCTGGGGGACTGAACTGCGGTCCTTCCTTGGCTAGCACTTGCAAAGCAGACACCTTACCTCTAGCGCCACTTCGCTGGCCTCATAGTTTTTTGAGAAATATCCATATTGTTTTCCTAAAAGGCTGGACCAATCTACATTCCACCAGCAGTGAATAAGTGTACTTTTTTCCCCACATCCACACCAGCACTAGTTGTTCTTATTCTTTGTGATTGCACAGCGGGAAAGGCAGCTGCCTTTGCACAAAGCTGACCTGAGTTCAATGCCTAGCATCCTATATGGTCCCTGCGCCTGCCAGGAGTGATTTCTTAGCACAAAGCCAGGAGTAACTCCTGAGTGCCACCAGATGTGGCCCAAAAACAAAAACAAAGAAAAGAAAACCTTGTTCCTTAAAAACTGGTTAATCAATAGACATTACATGAGCTTATCAATGAAAAACATTTAATATATATTTATATATATTATATAATTTATATATATATTTATATATAATTTATATTTAAATGTTTATATATAACAATGTGTTATTTGCATTACAGTAGCAATAACAGGAGACTTGCTATTTTAATCATTTCTAAGTTCAGGGGCATTAATTACGTTAATATTATGATGTAATATGAATTGCACTACAACTCATCTGAAACCTTTTCATCAAACTGATCTCCACATTCATTAAACAATAACAGGAGCCTATTTTTCTATAAACAAGTCTCTGCCTTTTTTGCTGATTCCTAAGCACTTCACTTTAATTTCTGATCCTATTAGTATTTCTCTTTTATTGTGAATGAACCTAGTTTGTCAACTCCATTTATTCTTTTAAAAAAATAAAAATATTTGTAGCATTCAGCTTTTGTATCCTCATTTTGTGTTCTATTTTATTTATACTATAATTTTGCTTATTTCTTTCCTTTTAAATTTCACTGTTCTTCTTTTTCTAATTTCTCTAATAGTAATATTACATTGTTTCAGTTTTTGTTTCATGATATAAGTCTGTATTGCCAGGAACTTCATTTTTATACTACTTCCAGAGCTTCTCTACTCTGAGAGCTTGTATTTTCATTCTTATTCATTATAAGTTATTATAATTTCATAAATCTTGTTTTGTTCCTTGTTAAACTGCTAATCAATACATCAGTACCATATTTTCGGTCTCAATAAATCTAAAGGTTTTCTAACTTTCTCTTTTTGATTACTTATTTTCTGCCCATCACCCTCTCTTGGCTAAGTTTTAACTTTATGGTATCATGATCTGAAAAAGAACCCAATCTTCCTAAATTTACTAAAAATAATTCTGTGTCCCAATGTGGTCTACCTTGAGAATGTTTCATCATCCTATGAGCTAAGGCTCTTGTGCACTATTCAAGAATAATAATCACTTCTGTATGAAAGAGTATATAGATGTTTTAAGCATGTATATAATATATATAGATATCTCCAGTCTCCATTTTAAAATAAGTAAAAAATATTTGATTATAGAAGACATGTTTGTCAATGAGAAAAAGACTATTATATAGGCAGTGAACTATTAGTATCTTGAACATATCTGAAAAGTAGCAAAGTTAAAGCTTATCTCTTTTTTTGTTTTTTTTTAATATATTTTATTTAAACTCCTTGATTACATACATGATTGTGTTTGTGTTTCAGTCATATAAAGAACACCATTCATCACCAGTGCAACATTTCCTTCACCAGTGTCCCAAATCTCACTCCTTCCTCCCCACCCCTGCCTGTACTGTAGACAGGCTTTCTATTTCCCTCATACATTCTCATTGTTAGGATAATTCACCATGTAGTTATTTCTCTAACTAAATCCATTCCTCTTTGTGGTGAGTTTCATGAGGTGAGCTGTAACTTCCAGCCCTCTTCTCTTTTGTCTCTGAAAATTATTATTGCAAGAATGTCTTTCATTTTTCTTAAAATCCATAAATGAGTGAGACCATTCTGCATCTTTCGCTCGCTTGCTCTCTCTCTGACTTATTTTACTCAGCATAATCGATTCCATGTACATCCATGTATAGAAAAATTTCATGACTTCATCTCTCCTGACGGCTGCATAATATTCCATTGTGTATATGTACCATTATCTGCCATTCATCTGTTGAAGGGCATCTTATTTCCAGAGCCTTGCTATGGTAAATAGTGCTGCAATGAATCTCTTACATTTTGCATTGAATCAAACCATGAATGAAGTGGCAAACGTGGCTACCTAATCAGTAACTAGCTCTTCTTCCTCTCCAAATAAAGGTGTCCTCCTTTTTCCTATATCCTCCCTCTGATATCCCTGTGATTGGATAAATTCTTCCCTAAAGCCCCAGGAAATGACTTTAAATTGGAAACCAATTAAGATAATGCCACTACCCTGGTGAGTAAGAACCAAAGAAATTAAGTTAACAGACAAAACCTGAGGTAAAGACCCAGAACTGTTCTTCAGTTGGTGAAGACCAGAACATTTCTTCTTCTATCCCAGCCTGTGAGTATCTGCAACTACTACTCACAGCATCTACCTGTGAATACCTGAAACTGCTCTATGAAAATCTGAACTGCTACATTCAAGTTGGGAGCACAGAGGAAACCCTAAGGAGAATCCTGAAGAATTGCATCTTTCAGTGCTAATCTCCTCTTAAATGTCACTCCTTTTTCTTGAAGAATAATAAATGGAGTTTTTAGGATGTAGCTAAGAGTTCAGAAGAGAACACATGCTTCTGTAAATGGGAGAGACCACAGAGGACACACCTCATCTCAAGAAAGCAGACAGGCTGCCATGTGCTTGGGCACACGATGACGATGTACAGCTTCTTCCCATAGAAAATATGGAATTTTCTTCTCTGAAAGTCACACTTGTGGATTTCTTTTCTTTGTGGCAAGCACTGAGGTGACAGGAGGAAGACAACACATTTGTTATGATGTAACTTCAAGGGACCAGAGGCATAGTAGAGGGTGCATGGCACCTGTCCTAAACACAGCTGGCATGTGTTCCATGCCCAGAACCCCAAATGGTTCCCAGAGACTTTCAGGATTTATTCCTGAGCACAGAGCCAAGAGCAAGGGGTGAGCACAGCTCTAGGATTCACTAGTGAGAACAAGTGCGTGTGACCCAAAAACAAAAAGAAACTTAGTTTCTGTCACAACCCAGCTCTGACATTCAACCACTCAGTTTTCTTACTTGGAAAACAGGGTCAATAATAGGAACATCATTTTCTTGAATGTGTGGGGTTCAGATTACCCAAATAACAAAATGCACATAGAATACAGCAATTAATATTGAGCACTCCAGAAGCAATTGCTCTTATTATTTAAAAAAATAATCATTTTTTTATTAATTCAGTAGACCTTTTGCTAGTTTTGTTTGGTTTTGTTTTATTTTGGAGGGGTGATTTGCAAATGACTAAGTTAGATCATATTTTCCCATAAGAAAATATCTGAATTCTGCTCTTTCCTGTGAAATTTCTTTACTTTCAAGCTTAAAAAGAGAAAATAAAAGTATGTTCCTTCTTCATACGGTAAGTATTTAGGGCTTCAAAGGTTGAGCTCTGCACTAAGGTATCTGCAAATGGGTCACAGCCAAAGAGGGCACAGCAATGAACCTCTGAACAAATTGGGGGAGGGAAAGCACTGGGCAGATAGGACACTCCAGTACCCCAGCAGGATCCTGAGTCTGTGCATCTTCTACCCTCAACAGGAACACTCAAAAACATACTCAGCTGTAGCCCCTTCCTTGATGCAACCTTTATCCTCCTCCATCTCTCTTCTCCCCAGGCTTAGGCTGCATCCAGGTAGCAGGTTACCCACACAACAACCCTGCCCCATGCCCCCACCGCCAGGTAAGCAGAGACCTTCTGGCACCTAGGTTCATTCAGCACACTGGCTTCCTAAGAGCATGGGGATACCTGGCTCAGGGGGCTGCAGAAGCAGAGGTAGTGAAAACTCCCAACTCTTGGTTCTCATTGGACACTATAGGCAGTGCTGGCATTGCGGTTGTAGTGCAATGATGAGAGACAGGAAAGTAAAACATACCCCAAAAGTTCTCATCACTAAAGTGAAAAGGCTATCCACAGATTTTTTTGGGGGGGTCACACCCGGCAGTGCTCAGGGGTTACTCCTGGCTCCATGCTCAGAAATTGCTCCTGGCAGGCATGGGGGACCATATGGGGCACCGGGATTCGAACTGATGACCTTTTGCATGAAAGGCAAACGCCTTACCTCCATGCTATCTCCCGGGCCCCTACCCACAGATTTTTTATCTTATTAAAATAATTTAAATAGCAATGAACTAGCTGGAAACCCCCTTTATACAGTAAGCTCTATTGTAACTGAATTTATGACCAGTGCTAGAGAAGAGGAATCACAGCCTACATCTTTGGTCAGCTTGAACAAAATGAATTGATGCATTCAACTCACAGAGTAACCCTGGAGCAAAAACTGAAATGTGTGTTTGGGACCCTCTTCAGCCAACAGCATCACAATGATCTAAATTACAACGTGATGTCTGAGACTAAGGGATGGTGAAGACAATCTTAGAAAATAAGGGAAAAGACAATGTTCACTGCTCCTTGGAACAGGAAAGTTTTCAACAAAACATTGGTTTGAGAATTAGAAAAGACTGAAACGGGAAAACACTGTACACAAGGAAACTGCAAGCACTTCTTTTGTAGGTTGCCTTTGCGTGTTTTTTTAATTTCAAAAGCAACTTATCTAAGAAAAATGATAACAACTGTAAAAAAAATCCTAAAGAGCCCAAACAACCACAACAAAGTCTATTGTGCTTCTTTCTACAGTGACTCAGGGTGATGCCTATCTTGCAAAAAAGAGGGCAATATGCTCCTCTGCAAATTATTATTGATGCTGTTAGTTGATGGAGAAAAAGCCAAGCCTGAATGTAAGCAGAAAAATAAGGTTTACAACCTCTTCCATATTTTTAAAATACAAATATTTCCATGATGGACCGACACAACGTGACTCTGATGAACAGTATTATCAATTTGCCAGTACTTAAAAAGTGAACCAGAAACATAAAAAGCTTTAAAAAAGAATGCTGTTGAAATTTATATGGAGCAATAAAAATCCCCTGACTTGCCCAAGTAATTCTAAGAAAAAGAGAAACTGGGAGGCTTTTCTTTCAATGTTAGACTCTGAAGTTATAATAATCAGGGCAGTGTGGCACTGGAATAAAGACAAACTCTCTGACCAAAGAATTGATTTGAGAACCATAGATGACTCCCCAGGCCTATGGACAGCTGATCTTTGACAATGGAACTAAAAAATATGAAGTAGAGCAAGGAAAGACTTCAACAAATGGCAGCTGAGACACTGGTCAGTCACATGTAAAAAAAAAAAAAATGAACTCAGTTTCCTACCTCAAACAACGCATGAAAGTCAGTTGCAAATGAATTGTAGACATCAATTATCAGGACTAAATTCATAAATTTAGGTAGAAGTCTTTGCATGACACTGAGTTTAGAATCCATAATTCGATGTCACTGACCAAGCCAAGTGGAAGCAAAGAGAAATAAATGGGACTACATCAAATTAAGAAGAAGAAAGATGACCAGAATAAAGAGACTTTAGAGACATTAAGAAAATATTTCCCAGACTGACGTGATATTACAGTGGGCAACGTCCTTGCCTTGCATGCTGCTGACCTGGGTTTAATCCTTGGCCTCTCAAATGACTCCCCCCACACCACCAGGAGAGATTCCTGAGCACTGACAGGTGTGACCCCAAAACAAAAGACAAACAAACAAAAACTATTTCCCACCTATGCCTAATTCATCTGATAAAGGATGAATATCCAAGGTATATAAATCAGTCGTGAAACCACCATGACACAAAACCAAAAAATAAGGAGAAAAGATGGTCTGACACTACTTCCTCAAAAAAGGCATATGATAAATGCCCTTTGTCACTTATCATCAGTGTAACCCTTTCCATATTTCATGGGCACGTGTAAGGGAGAACAAAGAGTCTCAGCCCTAATACCATCTCTGTTCTTCAGTGATGTGAACATAGAGTCACTGTTCTGACTTCTAATATAAAAAATTGTTATTTTGGTGATATTTAAAGGCACAGGAAGAAATGCTATCGGTACCTTCTGATCTTACAATAAAGTTTAAAGTATGTGGAACTTTACATATACAATGACTGCTTTAAAAACCAATCTAGTTCACAGTAAAAAACATTAAATGTATTTGAATTCATTTCATAGTCATTGATATTTGTGGTGCTCTAACTTTATTTATTTATTTATTTATTTATCTTGGTATTTGGGTCACACCCAGTGGCACTGAGGGGTTACTCCTAGCTTTGCATTCAGAAATCGTTCCTGGCAGGCACTGGGGACCATACTGGATGCCGGGATTCGAACCATCATCCATCCTGATTCAGCTGTATTCAAGACAAATGCTTACTGCTTTGTTTTTTCTCCAGCCCAGTGAGCTCTTTCTTTAAAATCATCAAAATCCCCTTCCATCTGATTATATTCTTCTGGCCTTCAGGGACAAATCACTCCATAACTACTCTCAACTTTCAGCAGCCAGCACTCAACACGTCAAGTAGTTTAAAGCTATGCTTTTAATGACTTAAACATTAATAGGACTACTAGTGGACTTATATTTGATAACTCTTTGAAAATCAGTTAGCATCAGCTTTATCTTCTAGTTTCCAGATGGTGAATTCTGAGTAATCCAAGTCATAACATTCAATACATTTTCAGACAACCATTTAAAAATAAAAGTTAAAATACTAGGAAACTTCTACTTCAAAATTTAATCTCAATATTTAAAGGCCATAATAACAGTACAGCAAGTAAAGAACTTGCCTTGTCTTTGCCAAACTTGGGTACAAACCTTGGTATCCCATAACCCCCAAGCCCTACCAGGAGAGATCTCTTAGCACAGTCAGGTGTAAGCCCTGAGCACCACTAGATATGGCACAAATAAAAATCATAAATAATTGAGCCAAAATAGTTTTTGAAAAATT
The DNA here is from genome assembly GCA_004027635.1 of Crocidura indochinensis. Lineage (NCBI taxonomy): Eukaryota > Metazoa > Chordata > Mammalia > Eulipotyphla > Soricidae > Crocidura > Crocidura indochinensis. The sequence continues at coordinate 4,386 of PVKC010003582.1, read as the reverse complement.
AAGGAAATTATCATAATAAAGTTCTAAATATTTTTTTAAAAAATTTTAGTTGGTTTTCATTATTTTTTTTCAGCAGTTGTTATTGCACTGTTAGCAAATAATGAAATTTGTGCACATTAGCGACAACCATGGGATCAGCTAGATGACAGACCCAAAAGTATTGGTATGGGGGCATTCTTCACAGGGATGAGGCACTCACAACACACAATGCAGACACACCACAGGACAGAAAACAATAAATTAGAAGCATCATGCCTGCCTTAAAAAAGAAAGGCATGAGAACAAGGCCTGCCTTAACCACCTCTCAGCATTCCTCTTGACTGGGTGTGCCCACTTCATCTGGCAATGACTGGCCAACACTGAGGGCCTGAGCAGGCCTTGTTCTCTCTGGAAAGAGGTGAACTTCACCAGTGCAACCTTCTCACCACCAATGCTCACCTTCTTCTTCCTTCCTCAACCCCTGCCTGAATTCGAGACAAGCATTCTATTTTTCTCACTCACTACCATTGTCATGATAGTTGTTATTGTAGTAGTTATTTCTCTAATTGCACTCAACACTCTTTGAGGTAAGCTTAACATCGTGGGCCAGTCCTTCCAACCCTCATCTCTATTGTCTCTGGGCATTATTACAATAATACCTTTTCTTTTTCTTAAAACCCATAGATGAGAGAGACTATTCTGTGTCTACCTCTCTCCCTCTGACTTATTTCACTCAGCATAATAGTTTCCGTGTCTTTCATGTATAGAAAAATTTCATGACTTCATTTTTCCTGACAGTTGCATAGTATTCCACTGTGTATATGTATCATTTTCTTTAGCCACTTATCTGTTGTTGGGCATCCGGGTTGTTTCCAGGTTCTGGCTATTATGAATAGAACTGTAATGAATTTAGGTGTGCAGAAGTCATTTTTGTATTGTGTTTTTCTGTTCGTAGGGTGTATCCCTAGGAGAGTTATCTGGACATATGGGAACTCAAATTCCAGTTTTTGAGGAATCTCCATATTGTTTTCCATAAAGGCTGGACTAGACAGCATTCCCACCACCACTAAAATAAATCATTTTACCATTATTTTTCTTATCTGGGGTATATACACATCAGTAATGTCCTGCTTACAAAAATCATCTGACACTGCATGCTCAGCTTATAAATGCATGCCCATTAATTTGATGCTAATTTACTACATAATCTGTGTTCAAACAGAAAACATCTGGCATATACACATCAGGGCAAATGCCACTAGATCTTCATTGTGGATAATGGCACGATGTGTTAAGGGGGCATCACTTAAATCCCACCAATTCTGAAGTAGCTATTAGTTTTTACTTTAATACGAATTAAATCCAATTTCCAGAATCATGGGAAGGGGACACCTTTGAATAAATACATTTGATGAGTAAAAAGGAAGAACTCATATATTTGTTAAAAATATAAAGCAGCTGCTAGCATCACAAATTTCATTAATAGCTGATAGTTATAGGTATACTGATCTGATATATATCGTGTGTTTCTGAGCAGTTTAAACACAGGAAGACAAAATAATATAACCTAGTGTCGGGAAAAGATGGCAATTTTACTTATAACTTCTAAATAATTTGGATTCACTTATTCTCTTAAATATCAAATTATTTTCTCGGATATTGAGTAGCAAAGTTACATATGAGGAATTAAAAAAAAGGTTTCACATTATGTTAAATTTTATTGTAAGATCAGAAGATACCAGATGTTGACTTCCAGAGTTCCCCTTGCTGTAAGGGCTTTTACAAATTAACAAAATTATTGGTTTTTACATTGGAAGCCTTAAATTGTGACTTTACTTTCACCTCACTGAGGTACTGAGATAGTATTAGGGGCGTGACTTCTTGTTCTGTGTTAGATTAATGAGACTACACCCTAAACTGTTATGGCATATCAGACTTTACTCTTAACCATTATGGCTTTCATTTTTACATATCAAAAACCCATCTGGGCCAGAAGAGCCTCTAGATAGGCTCTTCTTCCCAACCTATTCTCCACCAATGGGGTGGTCCTATCTTCCTAATACTTTAGTCCCTGGCCGGCTTTTGCCTGTTGTTTGACATGTGGGAAGGTTCCTTGACCTGTGTTTCATCTCTCTCCAGCCTAGTTTGTATTATTTCCTGCGGTGGCACTGCTCCAGACCCTCTTCCCCTTTCCCCTTGGTATTGTGGCATGTGGAATTATTTATAATTCTGCCTGAGAACATGCCAATCAAATATGGAAAGGGTTACTAGATCATCAGCATCAACACTTACTTGTTTTAGATTTATACTTGAATATACGTATATCTGTTAATCTAATCATCTGAGTCCTGATAATTAGCAGTAGTAGGACCTATTGATTTTAGTTTGAACAAAAGTATCACAAAATGTGGATCTCTGGCTTCACTGGCACTACCACACACACAAAATCCTTCCCCATGCCTTGCTCTAATCTTAAAGCACTTCCATGATTCTATTTTATTTAAAGAAAATAATCACATAGTTGACATGCTGATCATAATATATTTGTTTCAGGAATAACAAAGGCAAAGTTATTAAAAGAATAGAAAGAAAACCTAAAAAGATAAAAGAGAAAGGAAAGAAGAAAAAGTTCAGTAGCAAGTATATTTTTGAAAATTATTGAATCACCGATGAACTCACTAAAGTTCTAGCTGAAGATTTATTAAGCTCCTCTTTTTTCTTTTAAGGATTCAGAGTTAAAGAAATACAGTACAAAATGGTGTTAGAATGGCAATTGTTTTTGTTTGCATAGGCCTAGTAAAATATGGGGGAAATGGAAAGGAAAAGCTTTGGCCTAAATACAAGGAGACCTTATCCCTGAAGTTTTCTGGCATAAGACCAGTTCTGGGCTCCAGGCATACCAACCCCTGATTTTTTTTACATCTTTTGAGCCCTTAAAATACTTGTTGCTTTGTAGTGTGTATTTGCATTATTGTTGGTCCAAAGTCATTTGTAAGCTTTATCTTCCCATACTCTTTCCAAAGCACTTTGAAGGAAGGAACTTTATACTTACTTATTCACTCACTTACATACACACACACACATACACACACACACACACACACACACACTCACACATTGATCAGGTACCTTCTCTTCTCATTACTTGCACAAATCCTGTGTCTAAGACCTGTTGCAGTAACTGCTGTGCATATTTTTAGAGGTTAGAGTCTGCCAGAGAAGATGGAACTCATAGAAGGTTCTCATGAATGGGACTCTTGATAGAGAAAGACAATCTTCCATGTGTCATATCCTCTCTGACAGATCCTGAACTCAAGAAACTATGCACAACAGCTGCTAGAACAGGACTTGGACACAGGGTCTGCAGATATAAGGAGAGAAGGTATCTGGCCAATATGTGAATGTGTGAATGTAAATGACTAACAATAATGCAAATGCTCACAGCAGAGAAATAAGTATCTTAAGAACTCAATCAAGGTATGTATATGGCTCAGCAGTAGGGTGTTTGCCTTGCACGTGGATGACCAGGGATGGACCCAGGTTCAATCCCTAACATCCTATATGGTCCCCCAAATCTGCTAGGAGTGATTTTTGAGTGCAGAGCCAGGAGTAACCTGAGTGATGCCAGTTGTGACCCTCACCCCCCAAAAAAGGTATGCGTGTGGCTCTGATAATAGAAATTACTCCTGACAGTGTTCACGGATTATGTGGGATGCCAGAGATTGAATCCAGTTTGGCAGCATACAAGGCAAGCCTCCTTTTCTCTATACTATTGCTTCAACCAGCATTCTGTATTTTTAAGCATTTTTTTCTATATATACATAGAGTAAATGCTTGATAATGCCAAGTGAATACAAGCTTTTCTGACAGTATAAAATCATTCTCAGAAACTACAGGAAGTGGGGCCAGAGAGAGAGTACAAGGTTATGGAATCTTTGTAGGGAACATATTGGTTTGAATCTAGAACTGCTTGGAGTCCCTTCAGCACTGCTACATACAACCCCAAAACAAAAATATCAGTACAGTGAGAGTGGGCCTGTCACCAACTAATATAATGTTGTAATTTAAATATTCTTTTATTCCATTTTAAGATACTTGAATATTTATATAGGATCATATGTTCCCACAGGCCACACCTACATAAACTGCTTGTTTCTGCTGTGTAGACCACAGGTTTCAATCCCCTTACCAGAAAATAGTAACTGAGTACTGCCGTAGAAATCTATATTTTAAACAAATATGAGAAAGTGACCCCAAATTACAACTAATGCTGCAACTAGTACCTCCAGGTGATTCCAGAGACCCATCCCAGGAAGCAGTATTCCCCACTTTGGGAAATACTGGTGTAGACTATTCCATTTGAAGTGGGTGTACCAATGATTTAAGGGAGGGAGAGAAGAAAGGAGG
>PVKC010003581.1:0-36578 GCA_004027635.1 Crocidura indochinensis | reverse complement strand
CTAGTTCTGCGGATATTAGGGTCTTCCTTGGTTTAACCATATTTCTTGCAATTCTTGTTATAGCTCACTTTTGTCACCAGTCTAGTTAGATATAGGTGTTTCTGGCTTGTTTGGTGGTTTGCTTCCAATTTTATGGGCTATTTATTATTAAAGGTTTTGGTGTTGGGTCTGAGCCGGTTTGGCCTATATGTTGGTAAGCAGTCTTCGCGGACTCAGCGCGGGTGTGCGGGTTTCCCTACCTGTCCCAGGGCGGGTGAAAAGGCCGGAGCTGGCTGGGCCCAATGGTGGACTCAGCGTGGGTGTGAGGGTCTCCCTACCTGTCCCAGCGCGGGGCGAAAAAGCCGAGCTGTCTGGGCCCAATGGTGGACTCAGCGCACATGTGCGGGTCTCCCTACCTGTCCCAGGGCGGGGAGAAAAGGCCACTATTTAAATGTATTTTAATATTTTAACAGCATTTTATTGTTCTGTTCATCACTCTCTGTATTCATTCATCTATTGATAGATACTTATTTAGAGGATAAATGATGCTGAAGGGAACATGGAAGTAAAGATTTTTTTGAGAATGTGAGTTTGGGGACCCGGAGATAGCATGGAGATAAGGCGTTTGCCTTTCATGCAAAAGGTCATCGGTTCGAATCCTGGTGCCCCATATGGTCCTTGTGCCTGCCAGGAGCAATTTCTGAGCATGGAGCCAGGAGTAACCCCTGAGCACTGCCAGGTGTGACCCCCCCAAAAAAAAAAAAGAAAAAAAAAGAGAATGTGAGTTTACTTCCTATGTAAAAATATAGAAATAAAATTATTGGATATTATTGTGTCTATTTTTATTTTTTTTTTGTTTGGGGATATGCCCATTGAGCCTCAGGGTTAACTCAACACTCAAGGATCACTTCAGAGTATTCAGGGATCCATGACCATATTGGTTGCAAGGAATGAACCCAGGTCAGCAGATATAAGACAAGGCCTCTGACCACTGTATTATGTTTCTGGCTCTCTATTTTAATATTATTTATTAATTTGTCTGGGGCACTCACAGTGGTACTCAGTGCTTGCTCTGGTTCTATGCTAAGGGAATACTTCTGATTGGCTTGAGACTACAATGAGAGATGGATTCAAACTTGGGTCTGTTACATGCAAATAAATACCCTACCCATTGTATTCTCTCTGGTCTCCCCATTAACTTTACTTGTGACATTTAATGCCAAAATTTAAGTTTATTAATATGAAAATATAAAGAAGGTGAAAATGTCTGATATTTGAAAGTATCTCCCTGAAATATTAAAATCACATCCATTTTATGTTTCTGTACAAAATTCCTACAGAGTAGAACTTATATTCTCAAGAGAATATAAAATGATAACACAATCCAAAATTCCCATAAAATATTTTTCTAATTAGTTATTTAAATATATTTATATTTTTTAAATAATTCAATTTAACTGAATCGAAAAGTCTAGTTTGTTCATATTTAAAAACAGGCTGTTCTGTTTTCATGGAACTTTTAAAAACTGTTCTGCAGGTACATGTGTTCCCTTGAACATGGTGCCTAAACACATGCCACCTGCGTCTCCCCCTTTAAGATGTGGACTTTCTGGGGTCGAAGAGATAACATGGAGATAAGGCATTTGTCTTGCATGCAGAAGAACGTTGGTGGTTCGAATCCCGGCATCCCATATGGTCCCTCGAGCCTGCCAGGAGCGATTTCTGAGCATAGAGTCAGGAGTAATCCCTGAGCAAAGCCAAGTGTGACCCAAAAGCAAAACAAAATAAAACAAGATGTGGACTTTCTTACTTTCAATCTGGGATGTGTTCCAAGGCTCTCTGATCTTTAAAGAAGTTCAACTCTCTGTTGGGCATGATACTTTTTCCTCTCTTCCTTTTCTTCTCCCTCCTCTTTTCCATACCTGAATATAAAAATATTTACCTAGAGGGAAAAAAAGAAGCAAGCAAACAAAAAACAAACAAAAAAAAAACCCAGAAAAACCTGTTCTCTATAAATGATTAGTGCTTTAGTGAGTTCAATGACACATAAATATAAATTCATTTTTGATGGCTGTCTGCTTTTTCAAAACACTACTTTCAATTTTTCTTACAAATAACAATTATGAAATTTTGATCAGATAAAAAATGAAATACTTGAGAAATATGCATTCATTATTTCTATTTTTTGAAGATTAAGTCTAATTGATTTTAGCAGATTAATTCACTAAGTCTTTACTGTCTTAACCACTAAGCTAGTGATGATGTTCATTGGATGATAGATCTCAAAGAATTTTAAGTTGAGAGAAACCATAAAGATGAGGACATGTAAAGAAATAATTATAATTAGACATAATTAAATGTTTACCTATTTTGAATGTCTCTAATAATAACAGTAATATTCAGCAAACAACACTATCATAAACTATAATTAACAATTTTGTCAAGCTTACCAAAATAGATATTGTGCTTATTATTTTATACATTAAGACTTTCATTATTATTTCTGAGAATAATTAAATATTAATTGAATTATTTTAGTTAAAATGATGGCATAAAAGTTATATTAATAAAATTATGTCTTAAGAAATTGAGGAATAAAATTCTACAGGAATTTTTTTCATTTTTTATGTGATCTTTTGATTATTACTTCTCTTCTATTGAGTTATATTTTTCTAAAACGCTAAGGGAAAATGCTGTTAAGTTCTTGAGGTGAATACCTCCTGAGTTTTACCACCTGGTAAACTACAATAGTCATAATCAACTCTAGAGAAATGGAGAAATGTCCTCAAGGGCTCTTGTAGGTTCTTATTATGAACCACTTGTTGTTAGAAGAGAATGCCATAATGCTTACCTTTTTTGTCTGGAAAATTACCATATTTCTAAGGAAATAGTTTGGCTCATCTTTCTCTTTCATAATAAAATATATGCCACATCTAGTCTATTGAGTATGAAATAGGAAAAAATAGTATTTTACTACATATATATTCACAGGTACTTGTCACCAAATATTTGTGTTTTTTCTTTGGTTTACTTCTCACAGGTAACATTCAAGCAATGAATGGAATTTGATGGAAGTTAATTTTTCCTTGGTTCATATAGGTAAAGTATAAATCTGTGATTTGAGCTTACATATGTCTAAAGGCCACTTTAAGTGCCACTCTAAGACAGGGAAAGAATGACTTATCTTGGAATGGAGAGATAGAGGTCTTGCTTTGTATGTGGGTTTCGATCACTGGCACCAGAGATATCTCCTGAACACGGCTTGGTATTGCTCATGAATAAAATAAACAGCAAAAACACAATAAAAACGACTCTCCTACCTCAACCTTTATGTCCCTGTACCTCCTTATTATTTTGAAGGCCAATAATCTATTAAAGAGAAATTCCTTGATGACAGTAACGGTTATAACTTAAGCTGGTTATATAGCCCTTTTAGTCAATGAAGTTTCATTTGACTAATACTCTTTTAATTTAAATCTATGACAAAAGTCCTGGGTTCATGAAGTAAAACAAGGAAATCTCTTTAAAAGTGGTTTAAAAAGCGTTTGCCTTTCATTCTAAAGTTCATTGGTTCGAATCCCGGTGCCCCATATGGTCCCCCGTGCCTGCCAGGAGCAATTTCTGAGCATGGAGCCAGGAGTAACCCCTGAGCACTGCTGGGTGTGACCCCAAAAATAATGGTTTAAAAAAAAAGGGCTGGAGAGATAGCATGGAGGTAGGGCATTTGCCTTGCATGCAGATGAATGGTGGTTCAAATCCCGTCATCCCATATGGTCCCCCGAGCCTCCCAGTAGCGATACCTGAACGTAGATCCAGGAGTAACCCCTAAGTGCTGTCAGGTGTGACTCAAAAAAAATACAATACAAAAAAGGATGGTTAAAAATAGATATTAAAATTTCATAAAAATGAAATTGAGTCAGTATATCACTCTATAAACAAAGGTCAAATTCAAAGTGGATTAAAGACATGATATTTGACTAGAATTTATGAAGTATATTGAGGAAAATATAAGCAGACTCCAAAATCCAGTCATCAATGTTGTTTTTATGATGTTTCCATTGACAATGATGACAAAATCAAAGAATAACTGAGTGTAAATATATCAAATTAGTAAGTCTTTGAATAAAAATTAAACTTGTGCTAAAATAAAAGATACCCTACTTTATTGAAGAAAACTTTTGCATACTAGGTAAAGGGCCATTATCCAGAACATGTAAAAATTCAAAAGTCTAACGACATGTAAAATAGCTATCAAAAATGGGGTTTTAAGATGAAAACTTTCCCAATGAGTTTATAAAAATATTTAGTAGGAATATAAAAATGACATTTAGTAACAGAATCATGCAAATCTAAAGAATAATAAGATGACACATGATACCAATGAGAATGGCATATATAAAAAATACCTGAAATAACTAGAGTTTGTGGGGATGTAATTAGAAAGGAAAACACCTCATTGTTGGCATCAATGTCAGCTGCTTCATCCTCTATGGAACACAGTATGTAGATTTTCTTTTTTTTCATGTTTATTATATTTTAATGATATTCTACTGCCTGTACATGCATGCCCAGTGGAAACATTTTAGCCATAGACATTTCCAGATATACACTTTCTGCCAATTTGTAATACAAAATAAGGGTAGAAACTTCCATTAAAAAAACATGTAAAAAGCCAATTAGCTATCCATTATAAATAAACAGATCACTTATGAACTAAGTCATCCTAAATCACTGGATGAAAGTCAGAGCAGATATCATTATAAATATTTCTCCTAGGGATGAATAAACTCCTCTGATTGAGGTTTTATATTATTTCAATAATCTTAATCAGACAATGCATAGATAAAAAATTATTTCTTCCTGCTTACCTAGGAGTTGACAAATGGGATTATAAATATAATACATGATTTATTTGTTAATCATTTTACTTTATACAAACTCATGGATTACAATTGTATATTTTCCTTTCAAAACTGTACTCTTTAGAGGTCAGAGCACAAAGGGTTCAATGTACATACTTTGCATGTGACTAATTTCAGTTTGATTCCTAGCACCACAAGAACTCCTGAACGTCAGTGGATGTTGTCCTAATTAGTGCTTATGAGGAATACCTGGATGCTCACACAAACAAACACATATAATCACATACAAAAAACAACTACACACAACTTTATAACCATGGTATTAAACCAACTAATCATAGATCTCCATCCTGACATTAGTTGTGTAGCAATTCTAATAAATGCATAACCAAGTATTTGAGATTTATGTATCAATATCACTAAATGAACATGTTACACAATTATAAATACTTCTAGAAATAGACACATTTTAAAGAATGAGTTTAATTTTCCAAAAAAAAATAGTCTTAACAGAAATTCATAGGTGGGGCAGCTTTTTAAATTGTATATTATTGTATTTTATTGTTTCATAGAAATTTATTCATTCAGGATGAGTTAATCAATCATAATGGTGAAAAATGAATACATAATATTGATTCTCTGAAGTGTGTGTGTGTGTGTGTGAAATTTCCTATTATATTAGTTGACTAGTGCTCTAATTTTAGACTATTTTGTGCTTATCCTAAAAAAGGAGTGAAATAAGGGCCAGAGAGATAGCATGGAGATAGGGCATTTGCCTTACACCCAGGAGGCCGTGGTTCGAATCCTGGCATCCCAAATGGTCCCCCGAACCTACCAAGGGTGATTTCTGAGCGCAGAGCCAGGAGTGACCCCTGAGCGTTGCCAGGTGTGCCCCCCAAAAAAAATTTAAAAAAAGGAGTGAAAAAAATCATCTCTTCACTATTACTGATATTTTCTCTAATCTGGCAGTTCATAAAGATTTATTTTATGCCATTTGCATTCTTTCTTTTTAATTATCTTTATTTAAACACCGTGATTACAAAGCTGATTATAGTTGTATGATTGCAGTCATATAAAGAACACCCCCCTTCACTATTGCAACATTCCCACCACCAATTTCCCAGATCTCCCTCCTCCCCACCCCACTCACACCTGTACTCGAGACAGACTTTCTACTTCCCTCATTCATTCACATTCTTATGATAGTTTTCAGTGTAGTTATTTCTCTAACTGGACTCATCACTCTATGTGGTGAGCTTCATATCATGAGCTGCACCTATCAACCCTCATCTCTCTTCTCTCTGAGATACTGTTAAATAATATCTTTCATTTTTCTTAAAACCCGTAGCTGAGTGAAACCATTCTGCGTTTTTCTCTCTCCCTCTGACTTAGATCACTCAGCATAATAGATTCCATGCATAGGAAAATTTCATGACTTCATCTCTCCTGACAGCTGCATAATATTCCGTTGTGTATATGTACCACAGTTTCTTTAGCCACTCATCTGTTGAAGGGCATCTTGGTTATTTTCAGAGTCCAGCTATTGTAAATAGCGCTGCAATGAATATAGGTGTGAGGAAGGGATTTTTGCATTGTATTTTTGTGTTCCTCAGGTATATTCCTAGGAGTGGTATAGCTGGGTCATATGGGAGGTCAATTTCTAGTTTGTGAAGGAATCACTTTCCATAAAGGCTGTACTAGACAACATTCCCACCAGAGAGTTCCTTTCTCTCCACATCCCCACCAGCACTGCTTGTTTTCCTTCTTTGTGATGTGTGCCAATCTCAGTGGCATGAGGTGGTACCTCATAGTAGTTTTGATTTGCATCTACCTGACGATTAGTGATGTTACACATCTTTTCATGTGCCTTTTGGCCATTTGCCTTTCTTCTTTTACAAAGTGTCTGTTCATTTCTTCTTCCCATTTTTGATGGGGTTTGATTTTTTTCTTGTATAGTTCTGTCAATACCTTGTATATTTTGGATATTAATCCTTTATCTGATGAGTATTGGGTGAATAATTTCTCCCACTCAGTGGGTGGCTTTTGTATTCTGGGCACTATCTCCTTTGAGATGCAGAAGCTTTTCAGTTTAATATAGTCCCATCTGTTAATCTCTTCTTCCACTATTTTGGAGAGTGCTGTTTCCTCCTTAAAGATGCCTTTAGTCTCAGTGTCATAGAGTGTTTTACCTACATGTTGTTCTATATACTTTATAGTTTCAGATCTGATATTAAGGTCTTTAATCCATTTGGATTTTACCTTCATACATGGTGTTAGCTGGGAGTCTGAGTTCGCTTTTTTGCAAATGGCTAACCAGTTGTGCCAACACAACTTGTTGAATAGGCTTTCCTTGCTCCATTTAGGATTCTTGCTCCTTTATCAAAAACTAAGTGGTATGTCTGAAGAACATTCTCTGAGTACTCAAGTCTATTCCACTGATCTGAGTCTGTCTTTATTCCAATACCATGCTGGGTTTTTTTGTTTGTTTTTGTTTTTGTTTTTTGGTCACACCCGGCAGTGCTCAGGGGTTACTCCTGGCTCCATGCTCAGAAATTGCTCCTGGCAGGCACGGGGGACCATATGGGGCACCGGGATATGAACCGATGACCTTTTGCATGAAAGGCAAATGCCTTACCTCCATGCTATCTCCCGGGGCACCATGCTGTTTTTATAACTATTGCTTTGCAATACAGCTTAAAATTGGGGAAAGTAATGCCTCCCATTTTCCCTTTTCTGAGGACTGCTTTAGCTATTCGAGGGTGTTTAATGTTCCTAATGAATTTCAGAAGTGTTTGATACACTTCTTTAAAGAATGTCATGGGTATCTTTAGAGGAATCGTGTTAAATCTGTACAATGCTTTTGGATGTATTGCCATTTTAATAATGTTGATCCTGCCAATCTATGAGCAGGGTATGCGTTTCCATTTCCGCTTGTCCTCTCTTATTTCTTGGAACAGTGTTTTATAGTTTTCTTTGTATAGATTCTTCACATCTTTAGTCAGGTTGACTCCAAGATATTTGAGTTTGTGTGGCACTAATGTGAATGGGATTGTTCTCTTAATGTCCATTTCTTCCCTATCATTATTGGTGTATTAATTGTGTGTTAATTTTGTAGCCTGACACTTTGCTATATGAATCTATTATTTCTAGAAGCTTTTTGGTAGAGTCTTTAGGGTTTTCTAAGTAGAGTATCATGTCATCTGCAAAGAGTGAGAGCTTGACTTCTTCCTTTCCTATCTGGATTCCCTTGATATCTTTTTCTTGTCTAATCACTATAGCAAGTACTTCCAGTCCTATGTTGAATAGGAGTGGTGAGAGAGGACAGCCTTGTCTTGTACCAGAATTTAGAGGGAAGGCTTTTAGTTTTTCTCCATTGAGGATAATATTTGCCATTGGCTTATGGTAGATTGCCTTAACTCTATTGAGAAAGGTTTCTTTTATTCCTATCTTGCTGAGTTTTCATCAAGAATGGGTGTTGAACCTTATCAAATGCTTTTTTAGCATCTATTGATATGACCATGTGATTTTTATTCTTCTTCTTGTTGATGTTGTTTATTATGTTGATAGATTTATGGATGTTAAACCCTCCTTGCATTCCTGGCATGAAACCTACTTGATCATAATGAACGATCTTCTTGAATGAGACATTGGATCCTGTTTGCCAGGATTTTGTTGAGGATCTTTGCATCTGTGTTCATTTGGGATATTGGTCTGTAATTTTCTTTTTTGGCAGTATCTCTATCTGGTTTTGGCATTAAGGTGATGTTGGCTTCATAAAAGCTATTTGGAACTGTTCCTGTTCTTTCAATTTCATAAAAGTGCCTGGCCAGGATTGGTAGTAGTTCCTCTTAAAAGGTTTGAAAGAATTCATTCGTGAATCCATCAGGGCCTGGGCTATTGTTTTGGGGCAAATTTTTGATTATGGTTTTAATTTCCTCAATAGTGATGGGGGTGTTTAGATATGCTGCAACTTCTTTATTCAACAGTGGAAGGTTATATGAGTTTTGAAATTTATCCATTTCGTCCAGGTTCTCATATTTACTGGTATAGAGTGTCTCAAAGTATTCTCGGAATACCCTCTGAATCTCTGCAGTATCTGTAGTGATCTCCCCTTTTCATTTCTAATATGCATTATCAAGTTTCTCTTTTTCTTTGTGAGTTTTGCCAATGGTCTATCAATCTTGTTTATTTTTTCAAAGAACCAACTTCTGCTTTCGTTGATCATTTGGATTGTTTTTTGGGTTTCCATTTCATTGATTTCTGCTCTCAGTTATGTTATTTCCTTTTGTCTCCCTTGTTTTGGGTCCTTTGGTTGATCATTTTCTAATTCTATAAGCTGCTATATTAAGCTATTCATGTATGCTCCTTCTTCATTCCTGATGTGTGCTTACAAAGCTATAAATTTTCCTCTCAGTACTGCTTTTGCTGTATCCCATAGGTTCCTCTCAGTACTGCTTTTGCTGTATCCCATAGGTTCTGATAGTTTGTGTTTCGTTAGTTTCCAGGAAATTTTTAATTTCTTCTTTGATTTCATCTTGGACCCACTGGTTACACAGTAGTAGATTGTTTAATTTCCAGGTATTAAATTTTTTCTTGTGTGTCCCTTTGTAGTTCACATCTAACTTCAGAGCCTTGTGGTCAGCAAAGGTAGACTGCAAAATTTCTATCTTCTTGATTTTATGGAGGTATGTTTTAAGTGCCAGCATGTGGTCTAATCTGGAGAATGACCCATGTACATTGGAAAAGAATGTGTATCCAGGTTTCTGAGAATGGAGTGTCCTGTATATATCTACTAGGTCTCTTTCTTCCATTTCTCTTTTCAGGTCTAGTATATTTTTGTTGGTTTTCAATTTGGTTGACCTATCAAGTGTTGAGTTCTCCTATAATTATTGAGTTATTATTGATATCCTTTTTCAGATTTGTCAACAATTGTATTAAAATCTTTGCTGGTCCCTCATTGGGTGCATATGTTTAGGACAGTGATTTCTTCCTGTTGCACATATCTCTTGATTAGGACATAGTGTCCATCTTTGTCCCTTACCACTTTTCTGAGTATAAAGTTGGTGTCATCAGATATTAATATGACCACCCCTGCTTTTTAAGGGTGTTCTTGCTTGAGTGATTTTCCTCCAACCTTTGATTTTGAGTCTATGTTTATTCTGACTATTCAGTTGTGTTTCTTATAGGCAGCAGAAGATTGGGTTCAAATTTTTGATCCATTTCTCCACTCTGTGACTCTTAATGGGTACATCTAGTCCATTGACATTGAGAGAGATAATTGTCATGGGATTTATTGCCGTCTTTGTGTAGAAGTTTGGTATGTTTGTTGGTCTGTCTTGTCGTTAGAATAGATCTTTCAGTTTTTCTTTTAAGGCTGGTTTTGAGTCTGTAAAGTTTTTGAGCTGTTGTTTATCTGTGAAGCCATGTATACTTCCTTCAAACCTGAAAGTGAGTTTTGCTGGGTGCAGTATTCTTGGTGAAGCATTTAATTTATTGAATTTTATCTCAATATCCCACCAATGCCTTCTGGCCTTAAGCTTATCTGGTGACAGGTCTGCTGTAAATTTCAAGGATGCTCCCTGGAATGCAATTTCCCTTTTTGATCTTGCTGCTTGCAGTATTCTATCTCTATTTGTGGTATTCATCATTGTGACTAGGATGTGTCTTGGGGTGTTTTCCTGGGGTCTCTTTTAGCTGGTACTCTTCGGGCATGCAGGATTTGGTCACATGTTTTCTTTAGCTCTGGTAGTTTCTCTTTGATGATGCTCTTGACTGTTAATTCTTTCTGGAGATTTTCTTCTTGGGTCTCTGAGACTCCAATGATTCTAATGATTTTGTTTTTGTTGAGCTTATTAAAGACGTCTATTTTCATCTGCTCATATTCTTTGAGTAATTTTTCCATTGTTTGATCATTTGATTTAAGAATTTTTTCCAATCTCTTCTGCTGTGTGGAGTTGTTATGCCTCGCATCTTCCAGCACATTAATTCTATCCTCAGCTGCTGTTAACCTGTGTGAAAGCTCATCCATTATGCTCTTCAATTCATCTACTGAATTTTTCAGACCTGTTATTTGACCTGATATTTCAGTTTGGAGTTTTCTGATTTCTATCTTTATATTTTCTTGATTCTTATTAGTGTTCTGATCTATATCTTTCTTTGAGTTCTGTGAGCATCCTCCACATTTCTTCTCTAAGCTCCATATATGAAAGACTACCTAAGTGGTTGACCGTTGTTGGGGGTTTTTCTACGCGTTGTGATTGTATTCATTGACTATGTGGAATGCGTGGCTACAAAGCTTCGAGGCCGCACTCCTCTGCTTCAACCTCTTATAGGTGGGCTTAAGGGGTCCAGCAGAGTCACTTTATCCACAACTCTGCCCCAGAATGTCTCACCTCAGCTGAGGCAAGGCATCAGGGGTTGAATGCCAGGGAAGATCAAAGTTCCCTGGTTGTAGCAAGCTGGGGGAAGCCTCAAAATGTCTGCGGAGCTTAAGGGGTCCAGCAGAGTCAGCCTTATCTGTATGTAGATTTTCAATAAAGTAAGGAAAAGCCTCCTGTGACTATGTTAGGAAATTTTCTCTAGTATGTTTTACTAAAAAAAAAGAAAACAAAACTTAATTTAAAACTTATGTTAGAAGTTTTATTCAATGGGCCATTGCAAATTAGACAGGGATAACAAACGTTTTAGCTCTAAAATTTACTGAATAGTGTTTTTGTGAGACAGAGAGAACATTGAACTTTTCGGCAACAAATTATTTTAAAAATGAGGTGGAGGAGTTGGAGAGAAACTACACTTAGATACAGGAGGAAAGTGGATGCTCTGATGGAGGGCAATGTGTTGGAATGTTGTATACATGAAACACCAATGTTAACACTTGTTAATCCCGGTGCTTCAAATAGATATTATAAAGGAGAGGAGACTTATGCTAATAATTAAATCTAAGAGAATGGGGAAAAAAAGTTTACTCTCATTAAAAAATGCAGTTCAGAATTTGTTTAAATTAAGGAAGTGAAGAGATATTACAGTAGGTAGGTCACTTGCCATGCAAGCAGATACCCAGATCAGATCTTCACCATCTAATATACACACCTTCTTTCCCCTAAGCATCTTCAGAAAAAAATCCTTCATGCTATCAGAAATAACACTTTAGCATCGTCATTAAGGTCTCAGTGCAAATAAAATGTAAGTTTAATGTGGTGTCCACAAAGGTGAATTTCTAGGTATAGAAACGTTATTGGAATTATCACTATGTACCTTAAATATAACTGTGAAAGATTTGTAGCTCACTTTGGCCACAATAAAAATTTTAAAAAAAGTTATTGGTAGAGATGGCTTAAGAAATACTTAAAACATGATGGTTTGGAAAGAATGCATTTTCCAAGAATAAATGATAATCTTGTTTTTATATGGCAAATGGGAAGAAACTGATGATGATTTGGGTGTTAAAAGCAACTTCTATTTGAAAAGAACAATAAAATTAATTTAAGAATTTGAGCATTGTTTTGAGATAACAAAAGAATTGATTTAATATTATCTAAAGCTTATTTATATATGAATAATGTATATATTTATATATATAAATAATATATATAGACTTTCATTACTGAGGAACTAGAAAAGAAAAGTAAATTCAAAAAAAGAAAAAATAAAGTAAATTCAATGACCTCTGAATTCTATTATAGTGACTTATACTACAAGCTCCAAATCAGTCCTATAATTAGTAAGTCTGCATCACAGATATTTCATATTTAGAAAAATACATAAAGAAAATTTAGAGTCAACAGTTTTTTAAATGCTATGATAAACTTATATCTATGAAATTGTATATCTTCAGCCCCCATAATAATATGGGGGGGGGGCAGTTAAAATGAATCTTATTTTAGAAAGAATCTTGAATTTTCCTTTCTTTAGCAGTATTTCGGAGGTTGTTGGTGTACTAAGGAAAAATATTCTCCTTATCATTTTTCTACTATAGTTATAGATATAAAATAATAAGTGGTCAGATTTTCATAAACTGCAGCCTCATTTGTGTGAATTTCTTTTTAACCATTAGCAGAAGACACTTACCTGTGACTCAAAAATGAAAAAAATAGCTATAAACATTTATTTGTATAAAAATAAATTGCATGGCAGAACCTCAACCAAAAAGTAAATATAATGACAAACTTCAGAAAATACTGTAGTTCATATTATGAAGTTAATGTCTATGATGTCATAGACACTTTTAAAACAGAGAACAAAACATATAAACTCTACAAGCAAAATACTCTAGAATTAAGAACATGTCCTTCATTGAAAAATGCTACTGGAACTAAAATATACTAAAAATGCTAAACCACACTTATACTAAATAAGGTGGATACAAAGTATTTTTTCATTGAAATAGAATTTCTCACCAATTTGGAGAAAGTAAAAATTTTTGATAATTGACTCTATTGGTAAAGATTTAAAAAATAGATATTACTAGTAGGAATACATAATATTACTATTCTTTTAGAGAGGAATTGACAGCTTATATGAAAATTACATGAGAAAAATTAAGAATAATTTATTCATTAAGTAAAAATAACTAAACATTAAAAAAATGAAAGCAATCTAACTGTTCACCAAAACTGAGTTCATTGGACCTGAGTGATAGTATAGTACATGCGTTTGCTTTGCATGCAGTTGACATAAATTCAATCCCCAACATCCCTCTTGGTCCCCTAAGCACTGTCAGGTGTGATTCCTATAAACAATGTCAGGAGTAAACCCTGAATACTACTGGGTGTGACATAAAAACAAATGAAGTGGCAGGAGCACGAATCATGAAGTATTTCTATTGTGAAGTTAGGAGAAAAAAATGCAGCAGGCAAATAGAATTAAGGGCCAGAACATTAATACAGCAGGTAGAGCATTTTACTTGTACCAAACTGCCCTGGGTTCTTCCTCAGCATCCCACATAGTCTGCTGAGCCCACCATGAGTGATTCTTGAGTTCAGAGCCAGGTGTAAATGCTGAGCACAGTTGATCTGGCCCATAAATAAAATCAAAAAAGAAAGAAAGAAATGGAAGCATTTAAGGCAATGTTTGAAAATATGAGACCTTCCATTTTTAATTGTATAAATAAATATGTCAGAGATGGTAAATAGATGTCCCTATAAGTATATTAAATAGTAAAGTAAGTAGCAAAGTTAAAAAACATTTATATAATGAGGGAAAGATCCAATAGTCCAATCAGGAGACTTAAAAATAAAGTCTGGGAGAAACTCAGTGATAAAATGCTTATTGTGTATGCATATGACTTGGATTCGATTTCTGGCAATAAACCAAAACAAAAAGAAAACTAAGTACATTGACATATATTGAGAGCAATCTTAATATATGTACTTATAGATGTATTTCAGTCAAGAATGCAATATCAAAATGCTCTATGTATTGCAACAAATATACCGCACCAATAAACTATACTCTTAAAAAAATTGGGTTTGAATAAGAGAGCACAAGTTAATATAATGCATTTTCTGCTCATGTTTTATAAAATTAAATTTTGATACAAAATAAAATTAACTAAAATGAAGTAAAAAGAAGCACAATTTACTTCTATAGAACATCAATCTCTACAAGTACCTTAAAATGGCTGAAGATACTAAGAAATAATTGCACTCAATTATAATATTCTTTTTGAATTGTGTTTCAAAAAGGATTATCTACATATATATGAAGTAGTAAAAGTTTGAGGGAGATAAAATGGAATATATATATGATGTATAGTTTAATTTGGGAATTTAAATACTTTAAAATTATTGACATTAGAAAATTAAGTTAATTGCAACACATTAACTACATAACATTATTGTTATGTTAACAAGTTTTAGTTAATTTAAATATATGCGAAATGATACAGTGACACCAATTTTCTTAATTTTCTGGGTCGATAGGAATAAATACAAAACAAGACTAACTATGAGTTAATGATGAGGGATCATGAGCTGAGGTTTCATCATAATAATTTTTCCTTTATAGACATTTTAAATTTTTTGGAAAATTTTTTGTTTATGTGTGACTTTTAGGTCCATACACAGTAATCATGGCTTAATCCTAGCTTTGTGTTTAGACAACCATCCTCCTGGCTATTGGAGATTGAACATCTTCTGTGTGGCAAAAACTTTACCTGCTGTATTGCTCTGGTCTCTCATCAAGATTTTTTAAATGCAACAGTATGCTGAGTGGAACCATAATTATCTAGAATACTTGATTATCTGTGTACTCGATTATATAGTCCCTTTTGAGTTTTATCCTTCTTCTTTTATCCTACTTTAGGATAGGCTGAGGATGCTATCTTAAACAGTGATCAGGAGGCTCAGACATTCCTTTTTAGAAATTCTTGGTCCATGATTCAAGGATTCAATTTTGTGGATAAAAGGGTGCTATGCCACTTTTGAGGATAAACCAGGACATTTCAAATGACCTCTGGGTCTTCCAGAGTTGTACCAGATAGCATTTGGTTGAACCTGTAGAACCAGGAATGTAATCTAATTCAGTCACAAAGCATCCACCATGTGCCAGCTCTCTTGATTAAATAAAGAGTACTTATAGAATAAAATCTAGCTTTCCTCAATCATATATCTTGCAGTAATAATATAATTTCGTGTGTAGAAGCATTTGCAAAATTGAAATAAATGATCATTTATTTAATTTTATTCACAATGTCTGCCTCCATAGTATAAGATTATTAAACACATTCTTCTTGGTAAGTTAAAGAAAACTCTACACTAATAAGGATCTAGGAGGTGCTAATGTGGAAGACAATAATCTCATATTAGATTTGTGAACCTAATCTTCCATTATAGAAAATATAACAAGTAATATTTACATGTGATCTTAGTGCAAGTCATTTATTTATGAGTCAATCACCTTTTACTCTAGTAAGGAGCTCCTTTATTGCTGACCCTTTAGAATTAACCACTAAGTTTATAATAAGAAGTAAATGAGTCAGCCACACATAAAAAAAAACATACCCTATCAAGTTATCTGATAGCCAAGCCTCAAATTTATCTTCTCTTACAGGACTTAAAGATGAGAGAGCTTGACGTTTATTACTAGATGATTGATTCCTTAGTTGGAGATCTGAAAATTCCCCCCTTGTTCTTTTCTTTTACTAATTTGGAAAGCAATAGAGCTTCAAATATGTTTGATGCTTAACTCAGCAACTCAATACAGTATAATTTACCATTAAAAGTAAAGAAACATCATGAAAATACTTTTTATATAAGAATAACCCTTGTTGATTCAGTACATTAAGTGTCCTGAATTTAAAGAAAGCTGATAATAATCTGGGACTCCTTTTTTATGCTGAGATATTTAGTGACTAATATAATCCTGATATTTAATGTGTGTATGAATAGTTGAGGGAGATATAGCCTACCATAGATAGACTTCATGTTAATTATAAGTATGTGAATTGATACTAACAAGTAAACATCTCTTTATTATATATAGCTAAACTTTTGAATTTCCAATTGGTAATTATTCACACTTCAGGAATTTCATAGAATAGTTAAAAGTAGTACAGTTCTGGACTGGGGAATTCATGTCAGACTGTAGTGTAGACCCCAGCACAGCATGGACTTCTGAGCTCTTCCAGGTGTAGCTCTGGAGGTTTCATCTGTGACTTAAGTTGGTGTGTCAAGCATTACTGATGTGACATAGATGGTTATGAGAACCTCAGTTCCTGAGTATTCCATCATCTTCTGGATACTAGCATTGAACCCCCACTAATCTGGTGGGCAAAATATTATCAGGTCTAACCCTAGGGTCCTCTGAACTCTACTTAAGAAGCCCTCCTAAAAGGTGATAAGTTATTCATTTTAACTATCACAAAAAGGGGTACTGAAAGTCAAGTTTTTGTCATTTTAATTATGAAATTCATTAGTTTAAATTCTGAATGAGTACATTTCACAATATATTACTTCATGGATCTGAATTGAGGTCAGAGATATTTTAAATATTTCATGTGTGGGGCCAGAGATATAGGATGTTTGTCTTTTATGTTGGATCCCTGTTCAAACTTGGTACCCATATCACCTTCTGAGCTCTGCCATGAGTGATCTCTGAGCACAGAACCAGGAGTAAACACTGACCACTGCAGGACATGGCCCCAAACCAAAGATAAATAATTATCTCATGTACTTATTAAACATAGTACTTACTAAAGAAATCAAGCATAGGGTACAATAAGAAAATAGGTAAATATTTATTAGACAGCTGTGCACTGTAAGATGGCTCTGGTAATCATTTTTCTCATGTGGAAATGAAAATTCTTAACTGGATATTTATTGGGATAGTTATAAAGGTCAAAAAGTTAATATTTTTAATGTCCTTAGAATAGTGTCTGAACACAGAAACCGTGATATTGAAGATTCATGTAGAAAAAAGGATAGGAAACTTAAATAATTTGATTCAAAGGAACATAAGTTCACTGGCTTTGTGACTCAGAAAATGCCAAAACTTTTTCACCTAAAAGGATAATGAATGGCAAAGTTCCATCTTTTATTCTTTTTCCCCTTCCATTTTTATTTCACTGAGTAAATTTAATAATTTTAAAATAAAAAAAATTTAACTATGGTTATTTATCCTGTTTTATTTTTAGATGTATTGAGAAATTTAAATACTATTTTGAAAGGTAATAAATTCCTAGGGTTTTTAATATTTAGTGGAGTTAAAAGTGTTTCACTTGATTCTCAGCATACAAAGGCTATAAATGGGGTTCAAACTCAACTTTTTTTCATATTAGGTAAGTCACAAATTGCATAATAAAAGATATCAATGTACAAAATAATATAGAACTTAGACATCCTTGAATTTTAATCTTCTCTCTTAGAAAACAACACAATAACAGATTGTCGTTGAAATATGATAATTCTGTTCTTCAGGGAAGGTTTTTATTGAGTCTTATAATTTTTCTGATAAGGAAAAATACAGGATCTAATATTACTCATTTCTGGCCAACATCCCAGCAAAAGTTGCTGAGACAAGAAGACCTGTGATGGCTTTCATTTTTGTGGAGGTGGAATAATTTTCAATTTGGAAGTATCTGCAAAAATGGGGGAAGGGCAAATTATTTCTCCATCCAATTAGGAACACTCAAAATTTCCTGACTCTATTCTTTACACTTTCTTTAGTCTAGATGATCTGTTTGATATAAATAAAAGTAACACATTAAAATTGTCTTTGCTGTATGTTTCAGTAGGAATTATAACCACAGTTCTTCAAAATATTGTAGTGCTATGGCCTAGATTTCTATACTGGTTCATGATGTTCATAAATATTTATTCAGATTTTGTTTACCCCAGAGATCACAAATGTCTTGAGGGTTATGGCCATGTCTTTCTCAGATATAAATTAATGCATATGTGGGTGGGAGGGAGTCTTTGCTGTATGGTAAGATAGAACATTCTTCAGAAAGATGAACTGTTGTTTTTTTGAGAGATGAATTATTGATATGCATATCTTTAAGGATCTGTTAACAAGGGGATGTTAATTATCATGAAGAATTAAGAAAAAAGGAACAAATTATTAGTTGTTCAATAACTTTCTGTAGGATTTGTTTTAATCTGTAATAAATAGCATAAATCAGGATTCTCAGACAAATAATGTTGTTTCCTGGGGAGGAATCAGAATTAGTATGATAAAGGATGCTTAGTAAAAAATGTTACTTCAACAAGAAGCTTCTGACCTCTTTCCTGCTATAACCATCAAGATGCCCTACAGAACTAGGATATGTAAGTGAATAGAAATAAATATGCTGATGAAAACTAAGGAATGAACCACTGTTAACTGTATTTACTAACCCACCCACCCACCCCCAAACAAAACCTCATCATATTGCTTCTCTACTTGAGGTCCTAAAGTGAATAAAAAAGTTTTCCTCACTAATTACAGTGAGAAGAACAAGATCAAGTCCAGTCAGGACATGATGGATTAACCATACATATTTATGATCTAGAGGGTGCAGAAAAGGTGAATAGTTACAAAGCATTTTTCAGCAAGATTTAGCTATGACACCAAGGTTTGGCACTGGGAGATAAAACACCACAGATCTAACTATTCTGGAACAGCCAAGACTTAATAACAACAGTAGAAATATTTCTGAGCTACATTTTCAAGTAACGGACACTTTGGAACTGAAAATTATTACATTACAACAGAGAAAAAGAGGGAAAAATTTATAGGCTATCCTGGTGTTCCTGGCAGTACAGTCCCTTTATTTAATCTTACCAAGGGCAACATCAGATTCTAGAAAGTTGTTCTGAAACTGATAATTAGTGAGGCCAGGTATATCAAAGAGTATATCTGAGCTCCATATTTAGTAGCAATAAAATAGAGTCCTCAAGCAATTCAAAAGAGATAATATCTATATTGACTCCCTATATAGTCATGGTCTAGTTTTATAGTGCGATCGTTTAATTTACATAGAAACATCTTGGCAGTGCCTTTTTTTTTAACTGAAAAATACTTAGCTCAAATGAACCTTTTCTTTATATGAATCAGATATGCATGGAATATCTGACGGAATACTCAGAAGCCAATAGCATGGCCCACTTAGCATTTCCAACCTTTTATCCTTTCCCCTAGTCAGTCAAAGATTGATATTTGCCTCAGATTCTTTTATCACTCCTAATATTTCCTATATATAAATTGGTTCCAACTCTCTTTTGATTTACCAATTTTTATTTTCAATATTGTCCACTCTCTGCTTATTTAGTATATTAAAATATGTAGGAACTTTGTGCTGGAGCAATAGCACAGCAGGTAAGGTGTTTGCCTTGATTGTGGCCAACCCAAGTTTGATTCATGGCATCCCATATGGACCCCCAAACCTGCCAGGAGTCGACTCCTGAGCATAGAGCCAGGAGTAATATCTCAATTCAGTAGGGTGAATACCAAAAACCAAAAAAAAAAAAATCTAGGAACTTTGAGGTAATTATGCATTACAAACTATTATTGGATGAATGCTGTCCTGCCTTTTCAAAAGCTACTGTACATTGCATAGTTTTATTTTTTCTCTTTACTTCTTATACATATGCTATTATTTATTATTCTAAATATTAAAACATATTAAATATCTAATAATTTTGAAATATTTAAAAGTAGAACTGCTTAGGTTGAAGATATAATCAAGTGGAAGAGCACATGCCTAGCTTATAGGAGGGGCTGAGTTTAATCTCTTTTTTTAAATTTTTTTGGGGGACCACACCCGTTTTGATGCTCAGGGGTTATTCCTGGGTAGGCGCTCAGAAATTGCCCCTGGCTTGGGGGGACCAGATGGGACGCCAGGGATCAAACCGTGGTCCTTCCTTGGCTAGTGCTTGCAAGTCAGACACCTTACCTCTAGCACCACCTCTCTGGCCCCCTGAGTTTAATCTCTTTACTTCATTTGTGCCCCTCACAGTGCTGTAATGTGTAGTCCTTGTGTAGTCGAATTCTGTATAGTGTAACATATACAGAATAACATTACATTGAGATATGTAATGAGTAACATTGCCAAACAGGGGTATTAAATAATGATATCCACAGTGCGATTGCTAAATATTATCCACAGTGGCTCTGGTGATAACTT
Organism: Crocidura indochinensis; assembly: GCA_004027635.1. Classification (NCBI taxonomy): domain Eukaryota; kingdom Metazoa; phylum Chordata; class Mammalia; order Eulipotyphla; family Soricidae; genus Crocidura; species Crocidura indochinensis. The sequence continues at coordinate 16,136 of PVKC010003581.1, read as the reverse complement.
AGCACCATTGCTGAGAAGCCATTTTAAAATTTTAAGAAGCAAAAATAATGCTGTCAATTAATTAATTAATGTCTTAATGTACTACATTGAAGAAACAGTTGTTGGGGTCCAAAAAGATAGCATGGAGGTAAGACATTTGCCTTGCATGCAGAAGGACAGTGGTTCGAATCCTGACATCCCATATGGGTCCCCTGAGCCTACCAGGAATGATTTTTGAGCATAGAGCCAGAAGTAACCCCTGAGTGCTGCCAGATATGACCTCCCCCCCAAAAAAGAAACAATTGTTTTATAATTTTATAAGTTTAATTCACACCCATTAAATAAATCCATTTCTGATGATGCAAAATTCAACAGTAATTGATACCATTCATTTAAATATTCATGTAAGACCTGTTTTATTTGACTATATACAGCTGATTACAGCGTAGTGAATATGATTCCTATTTCAAAATACTAGTCATTTAAATGCATTTGTTAGTATTTTCTCACATACCTAATATGCTGTTTGATAAGATAGTTATCTTCTAGCTTGCAAAAATATTTTTTTGTCTTTGGAGTTTTTCTAAATCTTCTATAGAATTAATCATACAATTATTAGTGAAGATTGATGAATGTATTTTCAGGTTTCTTTTGCTCATCTCTATATCTTTTTTCAAGAAACACAAAGGTTTCTTTCTTAACAAAACAACATTTATGTCTCTTCTACCTGTCACATTGAAATTATTTATCCTTATTCAAAGAAGTTTTATTTGCATGATAATCAGTCATGTTATAGTAAATGAATCAATGTATACATATAGTTTTTCTGTGTCACTTGAAGAAAGTAATTTTAAATTTTTGTATATCTAACCATCTTAAATCTACATTTTTTCAAGTTCTTTATCATACCAAATTAATATTATTTATGTTTGTATGTAGAATTGCTCATATCATTTAATATAAAAAAGCAAGTAAAGTCTTATTTGTTAATTGGAACCTAGAAGTTGAAGAAAAGAATATTTGAAATGAAAAAGAAGATAAATATTTTGAGAGGGTAAGAAGATAGCTATTTAATTCACCCCTTCCCACCACCCACAACATGCTTAGTAAAAATTAAATACTTTTATTTTGTATTGGGGAGAAATAGTATCGGCATGTGAGGAAGAAGGTGACATTAACCTCTCTAATGTGATGCTGAAAAGAAAAATAGGCAATCATAACTATACAGCTAGTAGGGTCACATGAAAGTTGAAAGTGATCCAATAAGAAATTAATTCCCTTTCTCAGATATGGCCCAGAAGGTCATATATTCATGAAAAAATGCCACATTTAATAAAGTCACAACCATATCTAAAAATATTTTGTGATACTTTCAACAAAACCAGAGAGTAGGGCTGTGAAGAAGAAAAAGTCTGTGACAGGTCATAGTTGATGTTTGAATAGCATGTTTTATAATTTATGGAAAGGGCTAAGATAAAGAATAGTTCTGAGAGAGAGTCTCCATAAAGTTCACAGTAACAGTCATTCCCCAGAGAAATTCATTGAAATATTTATTTTGTTTTTGGGTCACAGCTGGCTGCCCTAAGGGTTTACTCCTGGTTCTGTACTCAGAGATGAATTTTGGCTTGCTCTGGATACCATATGTAGTTCTAGGGACCAATCCAGGTTGGCTGGATTCAAGACAAGTGTTTCACTTCTGTGCTCTCTCTGTAACCCCACTGCAACACTTGTATAAACAGAAATGTTTTTAAAAATTAGTTACCTATTATGTTCTCTAAGTGGCACATCATTTTAGCACTATTTGTTTCAGAAGGCTTTCTTGATAAATCTGATTCGACTGCTCTAGTTTTCTTTAAGCTCACCTAAGACTCTTCTGCATTACTGAAGTATTGTATGCCACAATTATGTTGCTGCCACAATTACTATTATTTTATCTTATAGAGCAACGTTGGTTGACGAACAAAACACAGAAGCAACAATAACAACAAAAGATATTTTCTTATGTTGTAGTTATCTCAAACAAATTGTTTTGTCTGAATTATCTCTAAGTTATGACCATAATTACTGTGAGTAAACAAACTTGATGGTTTGTCTGATGGTTGTCTTGTCTGTGGGATGACTGAACTTTCTAGGTGCCACACAGGGAGTTGAGAGGTGGCTCTTGAAATTTGGCCCATGTGACTTTAAAGGCAGTTATGAAATGGAAAATTGTCGCTGCCTGTCAATTTGAAGACAGTTGTGAAATGAAAAATTGTCCTTGCAGGTTAATTTGAAGGCTATTGTGAAACAGAAACTTTTATATTGCCTTTAGTATAAAGGAAAAAAATTCAACTTGAAAATTCTAAACGTTGGGTGCAAAATTCTATGTAAAAGCAAAGCAAAGCATATGGTATAGTTCAGATGTTAATATCACTATGTTAACCTAGCACCAAGTGAACAGATCTTGGATGCACATGGCCAGATTTGGCATTTCCGTTATGCCAGCAAGAGAGCGCAGAGAATTGGCTCAGTAGCCACAAGACTGTATCAGCATGGCTGCTGTCAGCTTTGGAGTTGGTGCCACTGCCAACTAGTTCCACAGCTGCTTCTACTGGCACTGTCTAAATGTTCACAGTGTTTGACTTGGGAGCATGTTTGTTAACAGGTGGAATGTAGTGAGACCCAAAAGTGTATTGAAATGCAAAAACTAGATAGACTTGGTACATCTGATATTATTAATCAGTGAGCAATGTAAAACTATGAAGAGTGTGAACCAGTCTGTTCTCTCTTTTCTGAGGGAAAATCCATGCTTCAGGGTAAAATGACAAACTATGAAATACCTTATCATTGAGACTATAGCCTGATATTTTGCCTTTGGCACAATTGTAGAAAGTAATTTTTTACATTTTCTTGAATATAATCATATTTCTCTCCAAGGTTTACAATATATGTGGCTGATATATACCGTAAAATAAAAATGAATAAGAAAACAAGTTGTTGATAAGTTTAGATGACATAATTCCATACAGATTAGCAGATGGGTTCTCTAGCCTAAAGGCACTAGAAAAAAAAAGATCCTTAAGTATCAAAAATAAATTAGATTAAATTGAAGTGACCATAAGCAGAAGATTTTCTTCATATTTCATGAGTAATTTGAATATTAGTGAGGTGAGTTGTGTAGAATTTTGTGGAAGACATTTTTGGGAACTGATAGAATATTCGGGATTCTTTAAAATGATCAAGTATTTGTTTCACCGTTCTCCCCTTGTGCACTGAGGAATATTATTAAAAGCTGTCCCAGAAAACCTCAAATTTTCTAAAATGGAAGGAAAGGATTTAGTACAAAACCAACCTTACTCTATTCTTTGATTCCACAACTGAAAATTTGTAAATCTCTGGATGCAGGAATACCGGCATTCTTGATCTAACCAGTTGATTTGCCTTAAACTCTCAATTTTTAGCAGTAAATATTTACGTTTAGGTAAAATGAGAGAGTGATTTTTGAATTTTATTAATCATTCAAAATGTTTGTGGCTTAAAAAGGTGACAAGAGAAGAGTTAAAATTCGAGGAGGTGGGGAACAAACTGGAGACACTGGTGGTAGGAAAAATGCACTAGTGAAGGATGATGTATATGTTATTACAAAAAATCATGTTTATAATTTTGTAAACATGGACTTAAATAAGCTAATTATAAATAAATTCTAGCAGGGATGGAATTACTTTAAAATACAAGATAGTAGGGGCCAGAGAGGTGCCACTAGAGGTAAGATGTCTGCCTTGCAAGCGTTAGCCAAGGAAAAGCTGCAGTTCGATCCCCTGGTGTCCCATATGGTCCCCCTAAGCCAGTGGCAATTTCTGAGCACTTGCCAGGAGTAAGCCCAGAGCATCAAATGGGTGTGGCTCCCCCCAAAAAACAAAAAAAATTACAAGATAGTAAATACAATGATTTATAGAGAATTGCTAAGCAACAGAAAGTTTCTTTTCCTTTAAAATCTATAAAACATATTACATAGTGAGGATATTATTCTAAGTGAGCAGAACTGGCATATATATCTCCCAAAATAATGTTTACCTATGAATCAACAAAATATTATGTTTTATGCTTAGTTAAATATAAGAAATTTTTATTTTTATTCTAAAATTTTGTAATATTCTTTCAGAAAAGTTTAACAGATGGCTTCTGTATATTTTGTGCTCTGTATTCTGTTCTCAAAAAGTTATTACTCATAACTTGATCTACAGTCTTTTTCTAACTACTGGCATGAGTTAATGATTTATAAACAATAATTCTATCAAATGTCTTCCTACTATACCTATTTCAAATGATTGGGATGATAACTTAACAGTCAGGATTTTGCTAGCAATTAGGATGGTTTTACTGTACAAAGCATAAGATGAAGTGTCTCTGTCAGTTCCTTTCTGTTAGGCAAATTTTTCTACCAAAAAAATTATCATGCCCAATGTTGTTAGCAGACTTTCTTTCAATCCCTATATAGGACTCAGCTCTTTATGATTGCTCTAGAATATTTCTTATTTCAAACCGCAGGAAATAATAGCATCTTCAAATAGATACTCTCAAGATGGAACTTAATGTATATCTGTTACTAAACACAGCCTCAAGATCGTAGAAGCTACAAAGCTACTGGTATTTAATTGGATAGATTGTAATTTTCTCTGTAATTTGAATTTCCTATGTCATTAATAAAACTTCATTTAAAATAGGGTGCCAAACAAACTTTGTTTATAAATAAGCAATAAAAATAATTGTGATAAGACATTTTATATATAAACAATTTTATTTTTAATTTTGTTAAATTATAGCTTAAAATGAATATCTAGATCTAATCACTTGAGCTCAATTAATACTGCAATATTACTTTTTTACTAATGTCTATCATATTACTATTTCCTTTGAGTATGACTAAATAATCTTTGATTTTTCCAATGTTCATATAAATTTAATGTACCAATTTTTCTATTTTTTAATTTCTTGTTAATATTATTGATAAAGTATTTTATTGTTTGATGACAAAAATGCCAAATAAATATTATTTGTATATTTTAGTATTAAAGTATTGATATAATATATTTTAAGATATTCTTTGCAATTTCTCATTTAAATTTTGCATTAAATGTGAGAACTGGCGATGTTTAAATAGTTCTGGTAGTCCCATTTTTGCACCAAATCCTTTTCTTTGTGCAATTTTATTGATTTGGGACCACAAGTGATGCTCAAGGATAGTTTTTGTAGATCAGGGACTGAATCTGGACCTACTGCAAGACATACACTATACCCACTGAGTTATTTCTTTATTTATTGTAGTAAATAACACCAAATTATGCATAATTCTTCAGACCAAAGTCTTAGAATTTTTATTCATTCTTATTTTTTCTCCCTCCTCTCTTCTCTCTCTAACCAGTCTTGAGAAATCTATGCTAACTTCACTTTTTTTTTTCATATTCTAAAAGTAATTATTTCATCCACCTAGTTCTAGGGGAAAGTGTTACCTTCAGTTTCTTAGACAAAAAATAATTTGAGGCAAAATGCAAAAACTGTTTACTGCAAAGTTAAAGAACATGTTTGAGAAATAAAATATGGGCAGCTCAGAGAGGAGAAGTGCCCTTAGGGTTCTGGGTGAACTAGTTTTGGAGGTTTAGTAAAAGAGGGTTGGAATATTTATGATTACAAAATACTTATTCTGGGAATAGTCAAGTCCATTCTAAATATCTGAGTCGTATCCATTTTCTTGCTTCTTATTTTAGTTTTGGAACCGTCATGCGGTAGTTGTAAAGAAAGTAAAACCCAATGCTAACTTTATTGTAAATAGTGCACAATGATGTTATAAAGGTGTCTAAATAAATATTTTAATATATAAAAAGAGTTCACAATGAGTTATAGGTTATATAATATTAAATTTAACTGTAATGCACCAGTGCAGGTAAAGAAATGCCCCCAAATCTAAAAAGAAGGGAGGTTGGGCTAACCATTTACTTTTCTAGTCATGAAAGTGTCAAAGTGAATACAAAGGATTATGTGATTAAAATTTAAGTTTTTCTTCCGTTTTTTTTTTTTTTTCTTAAAGTTTTGTCTTCCTTGCAAGCATTAAAGCCTGCAGGGGCTAGAATGAGGACATTGACTCAGAGTACTATCTTATCAATCAGACTAATTGATGAGAACTGTCATACTATAATTAATACTGTACTGACAGCTCAAGAGCATAAAACAGATTCCATTCTCCTACCTGTCTCACCACAACACAGCACTCTAGGTTTATTGTAGTTTAACACTGGAAATAGAAGATGAAACTCTAATCTAGTCTTTTGTTTGTTCTTCCTCAAAATTTATTGTTCATAAACAGTGATCTTTTAGAATATCTTTATTCCAAAAATTGACTGTGAAAGAGTTCACTGTTACCAGGAACTTGTTATTATTATAGAGTGTCATTCTTACCAAACTTCTAATCTATGTCAAAATTTTTATGTAGATTTGGGTTCAAGTAATTTATTTTTTTTAATTTTACTTACTTCATTTAAACATTATGAATATGGATTGTTCAAAATACACTTTTTCACAGTTGCAAAGTTATTTATGATTGAGTTTTAGTCATACAATGCAAGTTTAAAAGGACATGAAATAGAAAGTTACTGTTGCCAGTCTTATGGTTAGAAACCTTCAGAGCTTCCTATTTTACATAGGGTATGAAAAACATTTATATTATTTTATAACACTCTTGGATAACCATTTTCATGACTTCTGTCAAATTTGCCTCTAGGAATGATCTTCCTCCTCTTAATTGTTTCTTGGTGTCTTTGGATTTGATATTTCATCAACTAATGCTATCTTTTTCTTATTCATTTTGATCAGAGATTATATATCGCATAGACATGATGAGTCCCCTAACCTATAAAAATGAATTAGTTATTGAATTATCCTATTACTAGACTTTATGTTAACTCTTAATTTCACATTTTGCTGTCACCTAGCAATTATCTAACAAATCTAAATATTGTTATTTTATTTTCTTCTAAAAATTCTTTTCAGTGCTGTTATATAATTTTCAATACCGAAGATATATCATTCTGTCAACTATATTCAGCATGTAAAATTATACCTGCCACCCACTATAAAACTTAAAAAATGGGAGGTCAGAGAAAGGGAAGAAAGGACAAAAATGATAAAGGGAAGGGAAATAAAGGAGAGGGCAGCAAAAGGAAAAAAAAAACTTGGACATCTTTTAAAATCATTAGCAAAACTTAAAATTCAGCAAAGGTTGATGTGATCTTTGGTGTAATAGCATGACTCTATTGACTACTGACTCAGCATAAAGGGTATAGTCAAGTTCATTGCCCTTCAAACACTCACTTTCCTTGATAAACTGAACCATAAATCATGAAAGGTTATACAATTACTACTTTCTAAAACAAAAAGCAGTAGAGAGGGTAGGAATCAAAGTGTATATGTTAGTTCTTATTTTAGTACTTAGTTATTCTATTTATCCTCTAGTCTTATATTAAGCTCTAATGATGAAAAAATAGTCACATCTCATTATTTCATTGTCATACATAGACCATTTCTTTTTTTTTTTTAGTCTGTGTGACTTTGTTGAACTTTTTATTTTACTTCTCTAGAAACTAGTACAATATGAAGGATATGGAAGCACCTTAAGAAATAAAATTGATCTGACTTAAACACCAAATCCAAAACCAATGACAACAGAATCAATACCCAATCAACAACAAGCTAGACATAGAGGGAACCATCTACACTAGCAGCTCAGGGTCAAAGGAGAAGGATATGGGATGCATGCTGGGAACAGGAGTGGAGGGAGGACAACATTGGTGATGGAAATACCCTGATTCAATGTCACTATGTACCTAAAATATTACTGTGAAAGATTTGTAATCTACTTTAGTCAAAATAAAAATTATTAAAAAAAAAAAAGAAAGAAAGAACAAAACCTGATGAACTTTCTAAGAATGGCCAGAAAGAGTAGAATTAAGGTTTAGAAAAAGATAGGGCTGGGGCTGGAGAGATAAGGTGTTTGCCTTGCAAGCAGCCGATTCGGGATGAACCTGGGTTCAATTCCCAGCATCCCATATGATCCCCGGAGACAGCTAGCACAGAGCCAGGAGTAATCTCTGAGCTCGGTCTGGTCTGACCCCAAACAAACAAACAAACAAAAAGATAGGGCTGTGTTTTTCAATAATACAAGTTGAATATTTTAAAGTAGCTCTTACTACAGTGCCACATTTGTAAATACCCATTTTTACTTTTTGTAACTATGAAAAGAAGTTTTCAAGAAGTGATTTATACTCCATTTTATGACACCTTCGCCCGCGGGCCTCAAATGGGCCTCCGTACAACATTTTGTGGCCCTGCTCTAGAGGAATCTTGTTTTGTTTTGTTTTGTTTTTAAGTTCTTTGGGTCATACACACACATCCCCAATGTTCAAGGCTTACTACTGACTTTGCACTCAAGGATCACCCGGCTTTGCCTCCTGCAGCCCTCAGGTAAATTGAGTTTGAGACTCCTATGTCATCTCGAATTAATGTATTATGCAAGTCAGACTTCAGACTCTCAACTCCTCCATTTGCTGATATGTGTTCTAGTAACGTCACCTGTTTCAGGTAGATGAAGCATAAGGGTTGGTTTTCTGTTGGCAAGAGGCTTAGACTGACTACAAAAAAAAAATAGTAATGAAACAAGAACTTGCTTGTAGAATTCCTTGATTTAAAAATGTTTGTTGAGTAGAGTGAAGGATAGAGATCAATGGTTGATCTAAGTGGCAAGTTACTAACTTAAACAATCTTCCTTCAATCTAGATCCTTGTCTCTGTTGAATAAAACATTGTGTAAACACAAGGCAAGTCATCTAGGTAATAGCATTAGATCACTTAGGATTCTATTACAAGTCACATCCAAGAACTAATGAATAATCAATTGTACAAGTCCTTAATTCGTGAATGTGGTGACTGGTCAGAGGAAAAATTAAGCCATTTACTAATAAAATTAGATTAAAGGTAAGTTACTAAAGGTTTTGTACTTTATACTTAGAAAGTAAATAATTATGTACTCATCCTATATTAATTTTACAATGTATAGACAATTATTTTTTTGCTCTACCAGATTTCTGTCATATTCCTATCAAGACAATACAATTAGAATAGGACCCAAAAAGGACCAGAGCAAATAACACAGTTGGTGGGATGTTTGTCTTGAATGTGACCAACCCGTGTTCAAGCTGCAGCATCCCATATGGTCCCCCTGAGCCTACCAGGAGTAACGCCTGAGCACCACCGGATGTAGCACAAAACATAAAAACAAAATACCAGGGTTCAAAATATTTTCAAAAATACACTTCCTCTCTTAAAATAAGTATATATACATATATTTATACCTGCTCTGGACATTTGCTTTATTATTTGTATCTATTATATTTAGAAGTTATTACCTTATTGCATTTATACATGTGTGTAGGAGAGCTATGTAAGCGAATAAGAAAATTCTAAGAATAGATACCAAGGAAATCTGCTGTGATAATTAAGAAGGTTCATTGCAGAGGGAGGTCAACACTGGTGGTAGTAATGACCCATGTATAACTGAAATTCAACAATGAAGGAATGTGTAGATCACAATGATTTCAATAAAATAAAATTTAAAAAAGAGAATTTATAAGCAAGTTAGGTTCATAGATGTATAGGAAATTTATATATAAGAATGGACACATATCACATAACATAACTTAACTAGGTCATAAGACTTCAAAGTTATACATGAACTAATTGAATATATTTAAAAATGGTTAGCTAGAGCCTATAGTTGTAACTCATTAGTCAAGTTCTGCTTTGTATCTCTGAGGCCTTGGAGTTGATACCTATCACCACAAAAGAAAAGAAAAGCAAAGCAAAGAAAAGAAAAGAAAAGAAAAGAAAAGAAAGAAAAGTAAAGAATAAATCCATTCTCTTCCGCTCCCTCTCCCAACTCTTGGTAACCAGTTGAATAATACATTAGCTATTGCTTTTATATACTATTTTTCAGTATTTTAATTAATTGCACAATGGTGTGCCATCATGACACATTGTTTACTATCATTTGCATATTACACATTTTAACTTTCTGCCTTTTCTGACAAGAAACATTCCTGATAATATGCTCTCCATAAAGTTTATGAAAATTATTTGAGGGTTAATTATGAATTTTGTGATTGTTTCTTTACGTTTATTTTAGAATCACTAAAGCATTTATAGTACAGATTGAATAGTTCTCTCTCAAATCAAGATCATATTAAAGTCACCCATGGAGAGAATATATTATGAGGTGGTACATTTGGGACCTAATTAATTTTAGAAGAGGTAATGAACATGGAGTCCTTCTATAGAATGAATTTGTTTCCCTGAATGTGTCATAGGAAAGCTTCTTCCCAATCCTATTCTGTGTCATGTGATGATGTTACTTTACCCAGTACCAACCAAAAGAATTGTTGTCTACAGGATTATTATCTATTTGATATTTCTGAAAACAGTAATAAGTTTTCTTATCCCTGAAGCCTTTCGTGCATTTCCCAGATATTTATCTTGCGTAAGAATAGATTGAATGTCATTCATAATGTAGGTCAGCTAAGATGTGGACATATGTTTAGAATACTAAGAGGCTTATTTTAATATAACCTGCTTACTTTGGATAGTATGAAATCAAAGGTCAGAAGGTAATATTCCTAATGTCTCTGTTGCAGGATTCACAGGTTATCTGTTACAGAGAGTTCTTTTCTCTTGCTCCATCAGTATGGTATGCTTCAAAAGAGACCTATAGTTTGGCAGGAACTACAAATTTTTCATAACAAGCTGTCTCTTTGAAGTCATCAGTTGGAAAAACCAGGAGCTCAACACTCAACTACGTTTCCAGCATTGAAACACAGCTTCTAGACTCATTCATTATGTGTGCTCCTGAGGATAGAGTTTCAAAAATGTGTTGTAGTACTGGCCAAAAATGAAGATCTGGAATACTCTTTCCAGGTGACTGGATTAACCCTAGACAGTCATTTCAACAATAACACATTAAAAGCATTCCTGAAACACCTTTATTTAATTCTTTTCCATGAATTTTTGGTTTTATTTTTAGGACCCAGAGCTAGATTACATCATGATTCTCTTTAAGATTTCACTTTCCTCTTTTTTTCTCTCTCTCTCACACACACAGATGCACACATATTCCACTTACACAAACATACACAAGCACCCTTTGTATGGGTAGTTAGAGAAACATGAAAATGGAAATTTTGATTTGAAATAATATTATTTCTTAAAAAAATTGTATGAAATTTAAAGTTCGGGTCTTTTAAACATTGTTTAATGTTTCAATTTTTGGACCACACCTAGTAGTTTTCAGACTTTGGTGCTCAGGAGACTATATGGGTTATCATGGATTTAAACCAGGATGTCCAAGTGCAAGGCAAGTGTACTACAATATTTATTCAACACCATGATTTGATTTATTTTATTTATTTTAATTTTCATAATACATTTTATTTAACCCAATACACCCCAAGTGATGTTATATTTTTTTGTTTGTTTTTTTTGGGGGGCCACACCCGGTGACGCTCAGTGGTTCTCCTCCTTCTCTTCCTTCTCCCCTAGAAGTAGCATATCAAATGGGAGCTTAATTTCCAGTTTTTTGAGAAATATCCATATTATTTTCCAGAAACACTGGATTACACAGCGTTCCCAATAACAGTGAAGGAGAGTTTCTTTCTTCCCCACATCCACCTAAGGACTAGCTATACCCATCCAGATGGATACTTCCAATCTTACTGTAACAAACTTGAATGTGCTTAGTCTCTGAGAAACTTTTTATAATTTAGGGCATTTATTCTAATGGTTCTTCTGGTAGCTATTGAAGGCACTAAAAGGTTTTCAACATCAGCATGACAAACAAAATTTGCGTCTAAATTGATATTTTAGAGACTTCTATGATATATTGCTTACCAGGGGGAAGTTAGAAGTTGGAGAAGAGCATGACACTAATAACTTAAGTGACTACAGAGTTCCTTTGTAAAAATTTCCCACATTTCATCCATGTAAATTAAATTAGTAGACTATATGTACGTGTCAAAACTGGACTATCCTCAATCCTCATTGTTGAGGAATTTGAAAGTGAGTGAAATGCAGCTTTTAGCCAAATTGACTTCTGAGTAAGCATGGAAATTCTTTTACATTAAGAAAGGAGAAATATCAGAGACTTTGTTCCTGGCTCCATCATACAATGAATGAGTTATTTGGGGCCCATATTTAACCATGAACTACCAAGTCTCTATGTTTTAATGATACAGATCTGGTTCCAGAATTTGAAATCCAGTTGCTGGGCACTCTGCATGCATAGCTGTGCATACTGAAATTATTTTAAGCATTGTTTAATAAACTGACATAATGGTTAGTGAAGGATAAAACAAATTATCACCAAGAGTTTAGGTCAAAAAACAGAAGTTAATTATCTCAGTGCTATTTGAAATCCCCATAGAAAGGTGTGCTCAGGTTTGATATCTGTTGAGTTTCTGCCTTAACTTGCAGATGACTTAATTCTCACTAATCAATCAGAATTTATTCTCTGTGTGCATATGCCATTAAAAATTGAAAGGGGGATATTTTGCTCTACATTTGGCAGTAACTAATAATGTCTATTCCTGGTTTTCTGGTAAGAAGTGATCCCTGATTGTGGGCCTGATTGTGTGCTAATTGGAACTGGCAGGATATAAGACAAGCATCTTACTACCAGTAAAATTAGTCCAGCCCCTAGTTTCCACTTTTTATAGAAGAACATTAGGTAGATTAAATTGGAATATACACTCAGAACCTTGTTTTAATTTAATTATATATTTAAAGTTCCTATCTCCAGATATTTGCATTCTAAGGTACTACTGTTTATAGTAAAAGTAATAAATACTATCTTTAGATCTAAAAATTAACTTATTAATGGTTTAAAGAGTTCAGATATTTAGTAAATACTCAGTATGTGAGGACTTAATTTTATTTTTATTCTTTGATCAGATAAACTAATATTAAATCTTTTAAAATGTAGAAAATAAGACTTACAGGGATAAGACTTACAGGTTGCACTAAAGTTTGTGCTATTGACGTTTGATAGTTGACTTATTTGAAATTCTCAAAAAGGTTAGTAGTAAAGTAAGTTACTGTATAGTAAGTAGTAATACTTAGTAGTATTACTGCTTTATTTTTATATTATTAATATTACATTAAAATATTTTAATATACAATGTAGTTAGACATTATTTTATATCATTATTAAAATGAATTTGTATTAGCATACTATTTATTTTGTGTCTGGAGAAACTGAATCCCAAAGTCATAAGTTTCATTAAATTTGCAAATATACATAGTAGGCAATTTTTAACCTTACATGATTATATTCCAATTGCCATAATTTTTCACTATCTTTGCTTAATGAACAAGAGAAAAGAAGCATTTTACTATTCAATAAATCATTTCAAATTGAATTTTCAGTACCATCCTCCCTCGTAATAACTTGTTTCTTGAGGCCAAAGTGATAGTGCAGAAGGTAGGGCATTTGCCTTGCATGTGGTCAACCAGGGTTCAATCTCCAGCACCCTATATGGTTTTCACAAGACTGCCAACAAAGATTTCTAAGCACAGTTCCAGGAGTAACCCCTAAGCATTGTCAGGTGTGGTTCACAAACCAACATTTTTTTATATATAATATACAATTATATATAATGTACATATAATATATAATTTAATTTGTTTCTGTATAGGAAAACTTAGTCACTCTTGCCATTTGTTCCTTGTAAATTTTACTACCAACTGTCTCATTATTATACTCTTAGGCATTTACTTCTCTCAGTAGACTACAAGCTATTGAAATGGAGTATTATTTTTTGTCATTTATATTAAAATTCTATAGAGTATCCAACAAAATGATTCCTTTGCTAATGAGTGAGTAAACTGCAATTAAACAACATTAATATTCAGTAAGGCCCCTTCATCATTCTTTTGAGTTGAGATCCCATCACGTGTGGGGTAGTTAGCAATTATGTGATGGCCCCACACCTGCTCAATATTTCTAATGAGCCTAATTAGAGTTGTGATTGGAATATAAGCTTGTTGGGAGGCAAAGGATAATTTCAGAAAGAATTTTTGTCATATTTGGTAGCTATTTAATATAGTTATCTATATTTACGACACATTGTCAGAATTATCAATTTTCAGATCAATTTTGCTTTACCAAGACTTTTGACCAGAAATTTAATCTTGAAATAGTTCCACTTGCTATGTCCACTCTATCTTCTTAATATAATCATTGATCAGCACAGTATTGATATATTTTAATGTATCTAGGAAAAACAAAATTATCTCTGAGTTTTCCGCCAAAGTGTGTTAATATAAATTATTACAGTTAATATTTGAAATTTTAATTTGGGGTGTCTATTCCTTCAGTGATAGAAATTCCAATAAAGATAAAATAAGTAGAAGTTATCTTCAGTAAGGTATTGTATATAGATACATAATCTTGACAGTCTGTTGAACTATCAATGTTCAGTGCTAAGATCTGGTGTCTGGATTATTGGAAAATAAGCATTTTGTTCAGCTTCAGCCAATGTGTGCTAGTTGTTTGGTAAATTATTAGTACATGCTGTTGTACAGTTTATTGGTGTATGACATAAGATAATTGCTGAACTTGAATAATTCAACACACATACCGAGCTATACAAACACAAATGATAAATTAATCTTTAGTGTTACCAGGGACATATCTAAAAACATTTAAAAGCATCACTTAAAGTATTTTATTAACCAGTATCTTTGTCTTTTTACATACACAGGATTAATTTATCTATGGTTGCTTCTCTATGAATCATTTTTGTCCAAATTTTACAAATAGGGAAAGGGACTCCATCTCATCTCTAAGAAGTTTCAAAATCGGGAGCCGGGAGGTGGCGCAGGAGGTAAGGTGCCTGCTGCCTTGCCTGCGCTAGGATGGACCACGGTTCGATCCCCCGGTTCCCATATGGTCCCCCGTGCCTGCCAGGAGCGACTTCTGAGCTCATAACCAGGAGTAACCCCTGAGCGTCACTGGGTGTGGCCCAAAAAACAAACAAAAAAAAAGTTTCAAAATCAAAGGCCTTCTCAACTCCCTGTGATGTCTTAGGTGATCATTTTCTGATCCAATTTAAATTAGAATGTAGGAATAGACGATTAATAGAAAAAAACGTTTCTTCCTATAAAATGGGATCTATATTACCACTCCTAACTGCATAGTCATAGTATATATTTAATAAGGAAAAATATTTTAGTAAAGGCATAAGTGATTCATTGTGAAGTTCAATTAATTTCTAACCTGAACTTTTTCCTTTTAGAGTAAACAAAACTTAGGTGTATTCAAAACACTTTCCTTATTCTCAGGTTTATCATATTTCTCATCTTACCAACTCTTTAAAAAGCTTAACCGATTATATGACTTCAACTTTAAAAATATTTTATGAATTAAAATATAGTCGACACAGCTTAATAATAAATATTGTGAAGAATTTAGCTTAAGAATTTATTAGGGTTCCAAAATTACTTAAATATTACAGCAACAATTTAATTTTTGGATTATAATGGCAAATTGAGAATTCACAGAAAAATTTTTTTTGGATTTTTTGGGCCATACTCGGTGATGCTCAGGGGTTATTCCTGGCTATGCACTTAGAAATGCACTAAGAAATGACTTGGGGGACCATATGGGATGCTGGGGGATCAAACTACGTTTCATTCTGAGTCAGCTGCATGCAAGGCAAATGCCCTAATGCTGCGCTATTGCTCCAGACAGTGAAGAATACACAGAGATTTATCAAAAGAAGTTATATAACAAATGTGGTTTTCTTCTGATTTCCTTTTCTTGAAATGTTCTCCTTCTTCCTCTTCCTAATATATCTAGTATTGACTCTCTTTAAAAAAAATGATATTCTGTGATCCACAACACTGTTAATTATGACTTCCTGTGGATGGTTACAAGATCACCTTATGCATGTACCCACCTTTCTCTCCTAAAGAGTTCAATGTCTTTTCAATTAAACACCCATATCTCCCAAACTCAGTTGTATGAATCATTTTTTCCAGTGTGTTGTCATTGGCCTTTTGCTGATAGCTCACTGTGTATTTTTA